>CM016564.1:32159011-32292797 GCA_003412495.2 Echium plantagineum
GAAAACATTTTGGGTATTCTAGTTTTTACCAAATATAGAACATATCAAGAACTTGAAGGACAGATGATGAACATAAGATGATGATCATTAGATGGTTATATTAGGTATTATAAAGTCATGTTCCATACTTCTTCAACCAGCTATTGTACTAGGGCTTAATGCCCATAGTACTATATATGTTGATGTCTCTATCATATATATTACAAGGTCTTAATGCCCCTACAACTAATGTACTATGTATTCTGTTATCTCTACCTAACAACAGGTCTTGAATAATAATAGCAATAAAAATTGAGAAAATTGCTGAAATGGTCCCTAAAAGTGAATTCAGGTTGCCTTTTAGTCCTCGAAAGTACAAAAGTTGCAACTCAGTCCACGATATTGGCCAACGGTTGCAGATTGGTCAAAGATTCAATTAAGACGTTAATTTTTAACGCTCCAATGGTGATTGTAGTTCACTCCTAATAAGCTAATTTTATTATTAACGTTCTAACTTATTAACAAGGCGTGTAACTCACGAGACGCGTGGGCCGTTAATATTTAACCGCACCGTTAATTTTGGACCAATCTGCAATCGTTGCCCAATATCGTGAACTGATTTGCAACTTTTGTACTTTCGGAGACCAAAAGACAACCTGAACCCACTTTCGAGGACCATTTCAGCAATTTGCCTAATAAAAATTCGAAAACATTGAATATTTTGTAATGGGGGATCCATAGCCGTTATTAGTAGAGTGTGCGCTGATAGAAAAAGAAGAAAGAAAGAAGAGAACAAGAGGGGAGGGGTTGGATTCACTAAAGATAATTTAGTAAAATTATGAGAGGAGGTGTATAATTGAAGCAAAAAAGAGAGTGGGGCAAATTTTTTTTTTTAAAAAAAGGAAAGGTATTTTACAAAATTTCACTGTACCTGATCATAAAGAGTATATCCCACTGACGAACACCTATATATCACCAACACCATTCATTCCATCTTAATAATCCCTCAGGTACTAACTGGACACTGGTGAATTGACAATGCATGTTCGACAAAACTCATGATTAAGTTTAAATAAACGTGTTAAATCAAAATGATACTCCATTAAACGTGTTAATATAAAAATAACATATTTTAATATATACATATATACTCCAAGAAAATTATCGAACAGTTTTCGTAATTGTGTGGAAGGTTTACTTTAATTGATTCCACTAAATTATTAGTAAGAATAGTTCGCGTAATTACTAACAAATTCGTTAAAAGTAGTCGAAAAATTATAACTTTGGGCCAAAATCAAAGTTTTAGCATCTACTTAAAGTTTAAATGCGAATTGGATTGAATTTTATATTTAACTACAATTATTCCTACACTTTCTTAAGTGTTGGTATTTGATATTTAAATTCCCATGTATGTGTTAATATTCTGTTCGTATTCGGTATTTAGTGCCCGAAAGTGACTATAAAGTTGGAGGTTAGTCATCACGATAACTATACCATTAATTTTTAACATCAACATGCGATGAAAGGTCAAATTTGGGGCATAAAATGATTTTTTGAAGATTTAAACTCGTTTTTAACACAAGAAATGAGCTTAAGCCTTAAAAAGATTATATTTTGCCCCAAATTTAACATTTATCGCGTATTGATGTTAAAAATTAACGAAATAGTGACGGGAGGACCAATCTGTAACATTTTTGGCACATTCGATGACTAAAATGCAACAATGTCACTATTGGGGACTAAACTACAACTTAGTGAGACTATTAGAAATTATTTGTACAAATTCGCTCCTTCAACATGCATCCTCTTCAATCTCATTTGTTGTACACATCCTCTTAAATCATTTAGGGGAGGAGGTAGTAATTGATTTGTAGAGCCATAAATTAACTGGTTTTAATTATCTTTAAGTTGTTGGATTAAATAAGTATTTAATAAAATGTACCGATCGAGTAGTAGAGATATTGATTTGAAATAGATAAAGTTTATAAATGACATTTGAGACTCTTTAAATGGTATTGAAACAAGATTTGAATATCCGAGTCTAATCTGCAAGATAGACCATAGACCATTCCCAACTTAAATAAGTAACAAAAGTCGGCAACCAAGAACAATTTATATCACTTATTACTATATGCTCACCGGTCTTCATCCTCCTTGTCCTAAGTCCTAACCTGCGCTGATTGAGATGCAGAACATGGCTTTATTATATGACCATCTTTTTGTCTTTATGTGAGTTATTACTACCACATTTACCAAATCACAACATCCTAAAAATATCTGGGTTCTGTTCACATTAACATATTAATTTTCGTAAGAATTTTGATGTGTTTACCCTAGCCACAACCGTGTCCAATATACACATGTCGAGGCATAGCTCAATGATAAAGAATTATGTGCTAAGTATCAATTAACGGTCTCGTCTCTTACGCGCATAGTACGAGTTCGATTCTCATAAAAATCAAATTTTATATTGAAGTGGTTATTAGAAGGAACTCTAGTTCCCTTATCAAGTGAGACATATTCTTTTATTAAAGCAATTAAGTTTGCGAATCGTTAGTTAAATGAATTTGTGTTATGAAAGTTCTTCTTTACCCTTGATCTTTAAAAGAATGGAAAAACTAATGTTCGACAAATCAGTTCATGTGATAATCTGGTATATGTTGTCACTGAATTGTTCTCTACGTCATTGTTTCAAAGATCGTCCAAGCTTCCAAGGTATGGTACTACGTCGACTAATTCGAGCAAAACTTAGATTACATTGCATTCATTACATATACACAAACACAACATATAATCTAACCACGCAGTAATAACTAATAAGTAATAGTATACTACGCACCAAAAAATACACAAATAAGAATACAAATCAAAGTTTTAAGTTCAAATCAGGCAGTTGAGAATTTTGTTGCCTTGACAAAGGTGGAGCAAACGCTACAAAATTTTCTCCGGAAGTTTGCCATGGAGGCAATGAGATATATTGTTGAGAACTAGCACATTGAACGTGGCGAATTTCATGAGGCTGAAACGTACCTACTTCATTTTTCACAAATATTGGCACTCCAAAATAACTTTGCTCAAACCTGGAAACTCCCCGGCTTATTAGTGAGTCTTGCCTCGCTATTGTAGGTTGTACAACTCTTGGAAAGAATGCCGCATGAGCATCGAGGCCTAATGACCGACACACGGAACCAGGGCGACGGAGAGAAGCCAACCTTCTTGCATACTTATCATCAGAGAGCATACGCAATTGGATCTCTCTCTTTGCCAACATTCTCTCCCTCTTATGCGCGTTTTGATGGCCTCCTAAAGCTTGCGAGTTATAGAATTTACGCTTGCAATAGTTGCAAGCGAATATCCTGCATGTAACTAGTGGATGATGATTAGGCCCTAGTTCATAACTTGGTCCATAAGTATCGTTCAGCTCGTGATGAGTAGACTTGGAACCGAGTGTCAAATCAAGTGAAAGTGTCACGGAATGATCGTTCAGAGCATCCGGGGGAGGTGAAAGGGAAGATGAAGGATTAGGAGAGAAATGTGGGGTCACTGGGATACTCTCTTCAGTCATGATTCCGGATGTATCAATTGCAAATTATTCGAGTAACAAGAATGAGGATGATGAAAGAGAGTGGTCAAAAGTCAAAACGACACCTACACAACATGATACGATATCAGCAACGTAGGCAGATTGGCTTAAAAAAATGGGTGTGAAAAACTGCTCTTGAAGATAACATATATAACAACATTTGACAAGATAGATGTGTTGCTTATGCCAACTTGAAGATTATTTACTACCAGCAATTGAAAAATGTACTCCTGCAATAAACAACGACCCCTGAAAAATTCATTGTGAACTCGTGCAAATTCATAAATGACATGATTTAACTAACTAGTATTATTTCTAGAAGTGATCAAATTTACAACAAAGATTTCCTATAACCGTGAGAGGTGGAAGTATAAAATGAACAGAAACGTAACTTAGAATTATTATGTTAAGATGCACACCAACATCGGAAGTCGATCTCCTTTCGGGTCAATATATAAGATTCTGGGCTATTTCCTTTATTGCCAATTGGTTTTAGAGTGGAACATCATAAGCTCTTAACACAAATGTATTATGAAAGTCAGAAATATAGGCGAAATTCCATTGTTATCATGATAACATGAAATGTTAATTATTTTTTAAGTAAATCTATTGTACTATATTTTGTATGAAAAGCATATTAAAAAATCTGTAAGTTTCGAACCTCTCATTTATTATTAATATGAATAATATGATACAAATAAAAAGACTTGTATATATATATGTTAAGAGATCATAAACCACAAACTAATAAACAAAGAATAAAAAGAAAAAGAACTTAAATAACACAATAACCATGTGCATCTAAAATAAATCAGGAAATGAAAACAAAAAGAAATTCAATAAGACAACAACTATGCACCTCTAAAATAAATAAGGAATAACGAAAAAAAAAATCAATAACAGCAATTATGCTCGAATCTGTGAAAGGAGTTTAATCATCATCAGATTAAGTAACAAAGATAACTTTTTGGGTATTCTAGTTTTTACCAAATATGGAACATATCAAGAAGAAAAGAATACTGGAAGGATCTCGGACAAATGATGAACATAAGATGAGGATCATTAGATTTGTTGTCTTGTCTTAGGTATATATATGAAGTTGAATCTTGTCTCCTTCAACATCCCCTTAAATAGTAAAGTCATCATCATACTTCTTTCAATGCTACTCCTACCTCACAACCTACTATTGTACTAGGGCTTAGTGCCTGAGTCCGGATTCGGTGCATCAATAATTCGGTGCACCCGGTGCATTAGGTACCCATTTAAAGGTTTTACGTGGGTACTGTACCCACTTGAAACTTCATCATTGGTACTTGTACCCAAATTGTACTATAACAATGGTACAATACCACATATTTATTTTGGATTGATAAATATGTGGTATTGTACCATTGTTATAGTACAATTTGGGTACAAGTACCAATGATGAAGTTTCAAGTGCGTACAGTACCCACGTGAAACCTTTAAATGGGTACCTGATGCACCTGATGCATGGAAGTTTTGATGCACCCAATCTTTTCACTTAGTGCCCCTAGTACTATACATTTTGTTACTATCTCTACATAGAAGGTCTTGAATAATAATAGCAATCAAAATTCAAAAACATTGAATATAATAGCAATAAGCATCATTATTAAACGGATATAAATGTATTTTGTAATTTTTTTGTAAGTCGAAACTTGCAATTGCTACTCGTAGTATTAGGTAGACTTTGTTGACGCAATTGTCTGAAAACTATGCCATCTAGGTAAACCTTGCCTATTTTTTTTTTTTAAGTTAAACCCAACAAGGGGTTTACGTGTTAAGAAAACAAATAATACAGAATTTTGCGATTGTAATCGCAGCAAAGTAAATACATGCACACTGTAAGCTAAATAAAGGAGCTTTTAAGACAAAATCCCAGGAAGTCTAGCGAGAGCCTTTTCCACTAGGCTATTCAATTAACTCAAGTACGAAACCAGGACCCCATTACCAAAGAATGCATGAAGCACGTTGTTTCTTTTTGTAAATTTATGATGAGGTGAGTTTCGAAACCAGGACCTTCTGATCATTAGCAAGAGCCTTTTCCCATAGGCTATTCGACTAACTCAAGTACGATGTTTCTTATGTACCACGAACGAGTACTCCCTATTTCGGCTAAAGGCAAAACTAGAACAATTTATTTCATTGAAAACCCCTTCGTTGAAAATATAGTTACCCATAGTGAAGGGTATATTGCCCTTTCATCCATCTGAAAGGCTCTCATTTGTTGTTATGAATTGAATTCGTTGAGAATAACATTACCTCTTCTAACATAGCAATAAATGTTGTTTAGATCGATCTGTGGTCGGCATTGATTATTATAAGACCAAGTATCTAATGGTAATGATCTCTCGTATCTCCTGAAAACGAGACATGACATAGCTACTTTAAACCAATCCAATGCATCGTAACTCTGAAAGTAAATGTATAGGTTGATCATCATATAATGAATTTATTTTGTCCTCATATGGAGTACATCCCAATTCCCATGACACCGACACTATTCATTCCATCTTAATCCCTCTGCTACTGGACACTGCTGAATTGGCAATGCATGTTCGACAAACTCGTCATGTACAAGTTTAATATATACATATACTCTAATCGAGTCAAGACATTTTGCCCCAATGGCAAACATGCTGACACCTCTAGCAGAGGTTTTGGATTCGAGTCTTCTTGCTAGCAAGGAAAGTGGTTAGAGAGATGATTTCCCTCAGTAGTTTGACGTTAGTCGTCTCTTTCCTTGAATTTACAAGTTTTCGAATTGTATTGATGTTTAATGATTCTAATGGTTTATGCGTATCAATAAAATAAAAAAGGTACCCTTTTTAAAAAATATATATACTCTAATCGAAAATATTTTCTCTGTTTCAGAATGTTTGATCATCTAATACAAACTACTCATCCCGTCCCTAAGAGATTGTCATATTTTGACTTTTGTTGGTCAAAGATAACAAAATTTGATCATTAATTCTCATTAAACGGAAAGAAATAATATAGTCTTGTAGGACCTTGTTGGATTCGTCTCAATATATATTTTTGAAATATCAACTTTTTATAATTTTTTTCTCATATAGAATAATAGATATTTACGTTTTAAATCGTATTTTGTTGACCATCAAAAATCGAAATGTGACAATCATTTAGGGGAGGGAGGTAGTACTTTATTAAGGATCCCTTGCTACCGGACACTGCTGAATTGGTATATTTGTTGACCAATTAAGTGAATGTGCAAGTAGAAATTGGTAAGTATACAAAACGAAGGCACACACCACACACTTGGGAATAAAGGGATGCATAACACAAACGTTTGGAGTGCCTTAACTATTCAATCGATCTAAAGAAATCTTGAACACTTTAGTGGTGTTAGATGCCACACTTAATCTGCAAGACAAACGACCATGGACCATTCCCATGTCCCAAATTGAATGTAATAAGAGTCCCCAACCAACCGAAATGGTTCGTGCATCTTTTGTTTTTAGTGTAATAGACTTTGAATATATAGTAAGTCAGAAAAAACAGAGGAGGTAGTAAAGAGGAGTGATTATTGAACCAAGAACAATTGATTTCACTTATTGCTGTATGCTCACCGGTCTTCATCATCATCATCATCATCCTCATTGCCCTAACCAATGTAACGTGCAGTCTGCAGATGACTCAGTGTACCTGAGCTGATTCAGATGCAAATTTTGGCTTTATCACCCTTTTGTCTGTCTTTATGTGAGTTATTACTTATTACTACCATATTTACCAAATCACAGAGAAACATCTCGGTGCTGTACACATTCAATACTAATAATCTTTACAATTTTGATGTTTAACCTAGCCACAACCACGTTCAATATACACATGAACGCCCTACAGGCTACAACATCGAGACATAGCTCAACTACTCGTAAAGAACTATGTGCTAAGTATCAATTAATGGTCTCGCCTCTTACGCCCGTAGTACGGGTTCGATTTTTATAAGAAGCGAATCTTATGTTGAAGTGCTTAAAAGGAACTCTAGTCTCGTTGTCAGGTGTGAGACACATTTCTTGATTTACCTCCTTCGAAGATTCTTGAGGATGAGTGCATGGAAGTCATTAGTAGTTAAATGGAAGTATGAAACTCATGTTGGTAATAGTTAAACATCAGATGTAATTACATATAAAGCAATTGATTTTGTTAAAGATAGGTTAGGATAATGAATTGACATCTTTTATATGAAAACAGTTTCTTAGTATTAAACAAACAATTTCTTATTACGAAATGACTTTATATATTTTTAGTAAGGAAAACATTAATATTAGTTGCTTCAAACATTATTTTAGAAGAAGTATACGTTTAGAGTGATATAAATACTTTGCAATATTACTTTAAAACTAAAATATGTTGTGATATTAATTTAGTACTTTATTAGTTTATTTTTAGTTGTTCTTATAGTCACTTCCATATAGATAAAGGAAACTAAAAAGTAGTCACTTACCACTAGATGTTTAAGCACAGTCTAACCTGTTCGAATTCATTGATCATATTTATAATATCAATTTGCTTATTAATTTTTACATGAACCTCATTATGATAATACATTATTTGTAATAAAAAAATTACATAGGCATGGTAAAAATTACTAAATAAATATCAATTTATGTAATGCTATTTAACTAATTACAACTAAGTTAAATTTACAATAAATAATACTAAGATTTTTCTAAATTTATTTTCGAAAAATAAAAAGATAAATATATTTAATAATATTGGTGGGTATTTATAACTTACCGATTGAGTAGAGATTAAGCGCACCTTTGTTCTTTTTAGAAGAAGTCTGCATAAACAGTTTCTGTTTTTGTGGAATAGTGATGCAGATTAGAAAAGGTCATCAAGTTTCCTGTACACAGTTTCTCCTACATTTTGGAAAATATTCACTATATGAAGGTCTGCCACCTCTCTTTGCATTAATGCCAATCAATCCTATAAGGGGTTGATCTACCACTAATTCGCTACTCGAGATTCTCAATGGTTTGACATGTGTTCGGACTCGAAGAACTTGGCCACAGCCTTGTAAAGATTTTCTTCTTGGAATGGTTTCGAGACATACCCATCCATTCCACTTCCCAAGCATTTCTCCATCGTCGCGTGTATAACATCAGCTGTCATTGCCAGAATAGGCAGATGATGACACTGTCTCCTCTTTCCATTTCTGTCTTTATAGCAGCAACCTTCTTTCATCTCGTCATTTGCCTTGCTTTCCATCTCTCTAATGAGATAAGTTGCTTCAAATCTGCATCAAATGAAAAAAAGAACAAAAGATCAGTTGTTTCCCCCCTAATAATCACGTTTTTAAAAGTTAATGTGCGGTCTGTGAGAGAAACGTTCACTCAGTGTGCCTGAGGCACCAATCACATCTACTTGAATGCACAGCGTTTTCTACAGACAATATCTTCATACGTCAGTTCATAAATAGTTTATCCTCAGGATTCCAGTGCATTGGATTACAAGAATAGCTTCGGATTTTGTAGCAATATAACCACTTAATATAACTCCATCAACTCTAGTGCAACTGTTGTAGTTTCTACTTACAAAACAGGATGATCTAGAGACCATTTACTTTATCCAATTTATACTACTGGATAGAATTCCAGAACTGAAAGGAAAAAATAAATGTGAGACTTACTAAACAAAATTTACAAAAGCACCTAAATGAATGTAGTCTAAGCTTTCTTATAGCAACAGAAAAAAAAAATGTATCAAGAGATCTTTAGGAGTGCAATATGGTATTCTCAGAATTATCAGTTGGTGGCGAGAATTCTATTACACATTATTAATTAAATTAAGGAAGTTTTAGAACTTACCCATCCATTTCTGGCATCTGAATGTCCATGAAGCAGGCATCGAAGTGATGAGGCACCTGAAGCAAATCCAGAGCAGCTTTGCCACTTTCAGCACACTCGACTATAGCGCCAAACTTTTTAAGGGCACCAGCAGCCACCCTGCGGTTCACTATGTTGTCATCAACTACCAAAATTTTCTTTCCGTTCAGCAGACCCCCCAGCAAAGAAGATCCATTACCCGTTACTTTTCCATGTGTTTTCTTGCCCGAATTCAGCACCTGGTGAAGGCACGCAGCTACCATGCTTGCACGCAAAGGTTTCTTGATCACTGTATCTGAAAATCCTGCAATTCTTGCTCTCTCAAATTCAGCAGTGGATACATCAGTAGCAAGAAGAATCATCTTGGGCAATTTGAGTTTGAGACTGTTTTGTTTCCACTCTAAAAATTGCACATCAAGACCACCATCTTTATTAGTTATCCATAAATCCTTTTCAACCAGAATCATATCCGCCTGCTGTTCATGCCTGTATAAAAAAGAGAGGCCCATACCGTCATAGCCAAATCATTATCAAATCTCAGTTTATGAAAAAAACAAGACTAGATGATATGAAGTGGGAATTGTTGAAATGACTCATATCTACCACAATTCTCACGTTTGTTAAAAAACACTAGTCGATCACCCTAGTATGACTTTGTATACTTTCGATCACTCATGTTGGGTATTATGTGTACTTTTGGTTACTCACACGTTTTTTTGGTACAACTCTTACTTTTTCGAAATTTTTAACATTTTTGTAAGGATATTTTAGTCATTTTTCCATAATTTTTTAACTTACATCAACTAACTTTCATTAACTTTCACTGCACTCTATATTTCCATGACAAAATTATGAGAGAATGACTAAAATATCCTTACCAAAATGTTAAAAATTTCGAAAAATCAAGAGTTGTACCAAAAAAACGTGTGAGTGACCAAAAGTATACATAATACCTAACATGAGTGATCGAAAGTATACAAAATCATACTAGAGTGATCGACTAGTGTTTTTTAACAAACGTAAGTGATCGATGAAGCCATTTGCTCAAAAAACAATATAACAGAATGAAGTCCAGTTTATCATGAAGTTTAGATGATATGAAGTGGGAATTGTTGAAATGACTCAACGTGAAGGGAAATCAAGAAAGCAGTTGTTCTAATCTTTCATAAAAACAAAACGAGTTCTGCATCTTATAAAATAATTATTATAATTAGGAACATTAAATTTAAGCATTAGAACCGATCATTTTCCAATCTAAACAAAAAACCAAAAAAAGATGCATGAGTTAGCTACGATATATATCTTACGTAGGAATTATGATGAATTGCATGCCAACAATATAAAATCATGTATTTCACCAGTTTGAAACTTAAAAATAGAACAACTACGTAATCAAAACCTAGACAAATGAATACTAACCTTGAAACCGGAGTACCACCCCTACCATTTAAACTAAGTGCTGTTTTGATGCAACCAGCCACTTCAACAATTACACCAAGTCTCTTTAAATGATATTTCGTAACGGACGCCCTAACTGGTTTTCCATCAACTACAATTGCTTTCAACCCTTTGAAATCAGTAGGAATATCATCACAGAGGGATTTTTCCACATCATCAATATCACATGATTCACATCTTCGAAAGTCTACATTGAATGAAAATGTGCTACCAATTTGGGGACGACTTATGAAATCAATTTGACCGCCCATTAGCTCAACAAGACACTTACTGATGCTTAGTCCAATACCTGTACCCCCATAGGTTCGCGAAGTTGAACTATCAGCTTGCATAAACGGCATAAAAACCCGACCTTGAGCAGGTGTAGGTATACCAATTCCAGTATCTTCCACAGAAACCATCAAAGAAACTTGTTGGAGGAACCCATCGCCTATAAAAACATTACTAGAACAATCCTTTTGTGAATCTTCATCAACAATCAAATGCTTAAAGGTATCCCAAATATTTTGGTCGTCAGCAGCTTCATGGCCACTTAAGGTGTTATAGTGGCAATCATCAGCATGTAGAGCACCTTTAGATTCCTCCTCATGCCCCTTTTTCGATTTGGCGTGCATTGCGGCCTTTGCTTGGGCAACTAGTACAACACGGACAAATACATGTCCTTTCTCCGTGAACTGCAACAACACTTAATTTTCTTAGTGTCAACCCAATTTTTATGTGAAGAGGTGTGTTGATATGGATTACCATGATATGTTACTTTACTTCACTAACTTGTACAGTAAGAACCAGTGAAGAATGAAAACTTTGGTTCCAGATTATGTACTTAAATATTGACTCATAGACTGTATCATAAAAACTCAAATAAGAGAATAATTTATTTGACTTACTTTGACAGAGTTGCCAACGAGGTTAGTAATAACTTGTCGAAATCTTCCAGGGTCTCCAACAACTATTTTAGGAACCTTATCAGAAACGTAAGCAGCCAACTATAGACCATTACGTATTGTAGCACAGCATAGGAGTGGGGCACATTGCAATACACCATCCAACATCAAAGTGTTCGAATAGGCACAAGAAGGGAGGAACATGAAAAATAATCACTATTTAGTAATATGGTGAGTAGACGGTATTTCCTGTAAATATGGTAAACAAACTGGCGGACCATACCTCGATATTCTTGTTTCTTGATTTTTCACAAAATAAAGAGAGAACATCATCTAGTATAGAACGAAGGTTAAACGGGACTGCATCAAGTTCTAACTTGCCAGCCTCAATTTTTGCGCGGTCGAGCACTTCATTTATTAGCGATATCAATGCCTTCGCACAAGCTTGAGCAGTTTGAGCATAATCTCTCTGTGTTGAACACAACTCTGTATCTAGAAGTAAAGCAAGCATTCCTGAAGCCAGATACATCAGTACCTAACTTTGGCAAATCACCCTTGACATATATATACACGACAAATAGTTGAAGTGTGTAAGAAAGACTACATACCTAGTATGCCATTCATCGGAGTCCTTATTTCATGAGAAACAGTGGCTAAAAACTGGAATCACCAAATAAAGAAGCCAATTAAAATGAGAGTGAGAATGATTCAATTAACATAGGAGGTTAGAAATTTTCATAATGAAATCATGACTAGTTTAGATCAGTACTTGAGACTTGGCAACATCAGCTGCTTCAGCTCGGATTTTCAGTTCTTTCATTTTGAGAAGATCATCCTCAACTTTGATAATATCGTTGCCTGCAATATATACTATCAACGCAAATAGAATCCAAATCACCAGTTCTGCCCCTGTAAGTCCTAATGCTTCCCATGGAGTGGGAGCTTTGCGAAGATATCTGCAACAGAATCCATATAATCGAAATCAGAATACAAAATGCAACACCATAAGCACTACCTGCTCAATTAGAAGAATTATCATGTAGTCGCACTTACCTACATATCATCTCATGCTTTCTAAATGGATCACCAAAATCAAGCTTGCTTATCCGAACCAGAGATCCGTCACCATTATGCTTGCTTCCGTAAATTACTAAAGGATCAGAAGAGTTTGTAACATCATACACATTCACCACAATAGGTTGATTCTCAGCAAGTTGAGCAAGTAGGTTCTTGATAAGGGACTCAACATCGAATGATCCACCAAGATATCTGTCAGCAGTATCATATTTACCCATATTTCTGTCAACAATAGAATCACACATACACACACATGCATATATATACACGTATACATGGCCAGAGCAGAAACCATGAGAAGAGACTTGATGGGAATTCAACAGTTCTAATTTAATTATTTTTAAAATATAATTCTTCCACATCAATACAGCAGAAGCATGCAAATGAATGACTAAGCAATGCACGTAAGTCCATAACACCATCAAGTGAGGTAAGAAGAAAATAAAATATCACATTCTGCCTTCAGCATAGATTAGATTGGTAAAGTTACATACTTTGATCCCTCCATTTCACTGTATGCAACTAGTAACACCTTTCCCAAACATATATAATGGACTCCCGCCACCAACAATATCACCTTATTATTGGCGTGGTAGTTAACAGAACTTACATGTTAATGTCTTTAATACTGCAATCTATGACAAAAGACAGGAATCTCAAACTGGTGGATGGAAATAGTTATAATTCAGGTATATGTATACCTTTTGTCCTCCAACTTCTTAAGTATCGTTAGTTATTATTTTAGTGTTGCCTTTACTTAGTGTAAAAATAGAAGGATATCAAATATATTCAGTTATTCAGTGCATGGGTGTGAAAGTGTGTAACAAAAACTAAAATATAGCAATAAGAGTTGATTTACTTCCCAAAAGTGCAAGTACTGTGTTATTCATGTTCAGAGACAAATGTTAATGTAGGCAACAAATGATCATTTCTTAAATAAATATCTTTGATTCAGAAAGCTGGTCTTGCCTAAGCAAATAAAACCACCATCATCATACTGAATGCTATCAAACATAGGTTCAAGCTCTAGCAAGATTTAAATGCTTCCATCGTCCTAAATAAAGCTAGAAAAGTAGATATCAATTTACAAGGGAAGAGCTTAACGAAAGAACCTAAGTAATTTTTCTCAGAACCAAAAGCCTTCCGACACATGCGAGCAAGAATTTGTAACTAAGATTCCATGTGGTTTCAATATAACTAAGATATTGGAATACGCAAGGACTAATAGCTCACCCTGCTGTTTCTGCAATACGTTCATCTGCTGTTGGATTTGGCGAGAGCTTGGATTTGTAAACAGGAAAAGTTAAAACCACACCGAGATTATGTGAACCAAGCAACGGAAAAGGATTTGTAAGTACAGCTTTTCCGGTTGATCTGGCCCTCAAGATGTTCTCATGATCCTCCTATGTCAAATACAGTCATAATTTAAACTTGAGATGAAAGTACGGTATTTTTTGGGGAGGGGGAGTGGATCAAAGCCATGTCGGCATAGGAACCCCCACTGCTTTGATGAGACCGAGATTTGACCTCATGACCTTTTACACACGCAGCTGTTATACCAACAAACCAATGTGCCAAACCCCTGACCCCTAACATTGTCCCTCAAACATTTATGGAAGTATCAAGTGGTATGCAATAAGTTAACAAGTGACTTACCTCACCAGACATCATATCTAGTGATTGAATGTGCGAAACTGTTTCTTGAGTAAATATCACTGGGGCGTACTCGTCCTTAATTGGTGAAGGATGTCCCTCCATTGTCTTTATGGTAAATCCATTCTGCCTCTCAAATTCTGCCCTCTCGGAGTCCTTAACTCTTTCTGCATATGCTACACCACTTAATAATGGCCTCTCAAAAGCAGTTCTGGCAGCATACTCTGCAAAAGTTTGCTGTCGAATTTCGCAATCAACACACAAACAAAATAATGATCATTATCATATCACAAGCTCAGTAGTAAATCAAGAATCCAGCACAAACCTGGTCAATCGCAGAAGGGTGCTTGTTATAATGAAAAGTTGAGATGAGAACCGCAAGGGCATGGACATGGTTAACACTAACATTGAACTGATCCTGTAACATCCTTGCCCTTTCATCACACATGCTCCAAAGCGTTTCTACTCGTCTCTCACGATTGTCAGCATCGAAATAATCATATGTTGCTTTACAAGCAAACAATCCAACCAATGTAAAAAGAGCCAAAAACTTCCAAACAAATCTTTTTGTAAGCCATGGGTACTTCCTCTTTGAACTTTGGTGACCATTGCCTCTAACACCCACCATATGGTGGCCTAGCATCTTTACTCCCATCACCACAAAAACAATCCCTCCCCCCCTACTTCTTTTGCTTTTGTCTCTGAATTCTTAAAATTTTCATCTTTCAGCTATGTTACACAAATAGGACTAAATCAAGCAATCATATAAACATTTGAGCACATGAGCCACAAAAGAATAATCTTCTTCAAAAGGGCATGTTGCAGCCTTTCCAAGACTCACTTTTGAGCAATTCAATGAAAAGGGTCTTCTTTTCTTTGAGCTCAGAATATTCTATCATTCAAGATTGCACCCTTCAAGAAACAGAACAAGAAACAAACAAATCAGTAACCTTTATTTCTCGACATCATACACATCAGTGGTACGAGAAACCCAAGAAAGGAAATATTTCCTTCATTTGTTTTTCCTAAAAAAGTTAATCTATCAACAACAACAATACTCCTATGGAGCAAGCATGGGCTACCAAGTTCTCAAAAGATGGTCAGACCTCAAATTCCAAACAAATATTAATGTCTCTCTCTTACAAGTTGAACCAGGATTTTTATGGGGCAAACCAAATAATTCAAAAAATATAAGGTGAGCTTTTTTTTTCAATAGTAAGCGTCTATTCAATTGAGGTTTGAAGATATGAATGCAATAGAATAATATGAAAGATTTTTTGTTTCTTCTAGTAAATTAGCACAAATCATGCTATGGGCATTTACATCTCTCTCTGTAAGCATGGAGGACTTTTGTTGAAGCAAAGCAGACAAAGAGGAGCACGTTCACTGTTTCAACATCCACCATAGTATAAAAAATAATCCACACAAAAAACAGACACATTAATTTAGTTCCAAACAAACCATAAAAAACACACTACCAGCTAAGCAGCATACCAACACATGCACACACTAGAACACATCAACCGCAATGTCTCTAAAGTGGCTTCCGCCTAAACAGGTTAAAAAAAGTCGAATAATACAAAACTTTCGAATTAACTAAGAATAAAGTGCAAACAATATCTACTTATACTTATATGTAAGTGTATAAATAAATTGGTGACTTATTTTGTTAAATATGAAAAACTCAAAAAAAGAGAACCAACCTTTTATTTTGTCCAAATGAACAGAATGGAACTTTGTTTGTCTTGATTTGATCTTTCAGTCTGAGCCCTTGTATTCAGGGTGTACAACTACTTTCTTTTCTTTAACAATTTGTTATTTTTCTTTTGTTTTGACTTGAATTTTATAATGAAAACAATAATAAAATAGAAAGAGATATCTTCTTTACATCACTGTTGCAGATATGCTCTTGTCCCCCTACAACCGCTTCAAGGACTCACAAACAAACTTTTACCTCATTGTAAAAAAATAAGTCCTTTTTATTTAATTTTTTACTTTTTACCTAAAAATTGAATCTTTAGTGAGGTAATAGACTGTATAGTTTCTGTTGGAACATGGGTTAGGTTGATTTAGTGCAATAGCAGAGCAGAGAGTGAAAGTTAAGTTGGGAGAATTTTCAAGAAAATGGGGTTTTCTGTAATTGTTGTAAAAATGAGGGGCGACTGTGATATTTTAAAGAGTATTGGGGGCAGTGAAAGTAAGCAGGGGAGTATACTTTATTGGTCTTTGTTGGTAGGTACATCTATGAGTTCCTTTGGTTTATTTGCTTTTTCTCTTCTGCAAATGGCAGAGATGGACTTTAAAAATTGAAGGACCACAAAACAGAAGTAAAGATATGGAGATTTGGGGTTAGTTTACAATTTGTGATAAAGTGAGACACATACGACTGATGGCCATGGGATCCGTGTTTAAAGTAGAGTGGCGGAATTAGAATTTTTTTATTAAGGCGACGAACTAACTAATACGGAGTATTAAACAAATGAGGGAAAATCTTATTAAAAAGTTATGGAGGCCAACATAATTTTCAAATAAATGAATAACGGAATTATATTTTTGATAATAAAATTTTAAGTCTGCCACTCTTGAACCAGAAAATCTTCCACTGCATGCTGCAACTGTAGAGGAAGGTGGTGGGGGTGGGGTGGGGGTTGATTTAACTTTTCTGTTTGTTATGAGTTTCTTATGTTTTGGGACTTTGTTTTAAGGTAAGAAGTTATGTTGACAAGAGATGTAATAAATAGTCTGATGAATACAGTACAGTATTATTTGAAGGCATCGTTTTCTGATATCTTGGGTGATAATGACTTGGGGACAAGGATAAGATCTCATGGCACTAACTTAAAATATAGTAGCGGGTTTAGATCGTGTATTATATTTTATTTTACATTTTACTTGAATAATGTTACGATATGTCTCATGTTTTAATATACAAAATTAATTTAACTAATAAAATATTAAAACACATCTCAGTTATTTCACTATTTAATCAAAAATGAAATCTATAATATCACATAAAATATAATGTACTTGATATCGTTATAATTTATTAGAAGTGCTAAAACTATAGTCAAATCCGAATCTTCTTTATAGTATGTACCGCTAATGACTTTGTGCATTGTTTGGGTCCCAAAAAGAAATTTCATGGACACAATGATTAGTTTTCACCTTCTAATTTAATCCTAATTATTTTTGTATTCATCGATTCAACTTTGTGTCCCAATTTTTAATTTGTACCCCACGAAATATTTGATGGTGTTGAATTGTTGATGCTCGCTCGTTGAGTCCTCTTCGGAAATAATTTTCAAGGCCTTGATGGTGATTTACTGGTATATATAACTATTGGACCCATTATATATCCACGTAAAAGTATGATTCACTTTAGCAAAAAATAGAAATTATTTTATTTAAATTTGTGATGAAACATTCTTATCACTAATTTATAAAAAGAAAATATAATTGAACATACAATTTAAATGTTTTAATTTCCATATTTGGGCACTTAATTTTTCTTATATTTGAGAACTCAATAAATTACTCCCCCGTCCCTAAATGATTGTCACATTTGACTTTTGGTGGTCAATAAAACACGATTTAAAATACAAATATCTCTTATTCTAAATGCAAAAAAATTATAATAAGTTGATATTTCAAAAATATATATTGAGACGAATCTAACGAGGTCCCACAAGACTATATTATTTCTTTTCGTTTAGTGAGAATTCGTGATCAAATTTTGTTGTAATTGACCACAAAAGTCAAAATGTGACAATCTTTTAGGGACGGAGGGAGTATGTCTTTAGATGACATAAATCCATAATGAGGCAATACTTTCTAATTAATCGTCATTAAGTTATACTCCCTCTGTCCCTAAATGATTGTCACATTTGACTTTTGGTGGTCAATAAAACACGATTTAAAATACAAATATCTCTTATTCTAAATGCATAAAAATTATAATAAGTTGATATTTCAAAAATATATATTGGGACGAATCTAACGAGGTCCCACAAGACTATATTATTTCTTTTCGTTTAGTGAGAATTCGTGATCAAATTTTGTTGTAATTGACCACAAAAGTCAAAATGTGACAATCTTTTAGGGACGGAGGGAGTATTTTGTAAAGATGATTTTCAATTCCTGTATGTCTTTTTATTTTATTGATAGTAGTTAGCAATATATAATTTGAGAGATACAATCTCATATTGAAATGGGAATAAAGAAGGCAAATTCAATTTATTTATGATTAGTTGGTCATAAGCCGGAGATAGATGATCCACTATCTTATTTTTAGAGTCAAGCTATTCACTCAATCATAATTTTTCATTCCTTAGGTAGATCTCTAATAGGCTAACCTAACAACCATGCAAGTTAAAAAAAGTTACATTATCTTAATCATGTGTGTTAGAGTCACATAAGAATTATTAATAGGGAAACTGAATTGATAATTTTATTGTCATAATGGTGGAGTGATGAGTATTATATTAAGAAAAATAAGTAAAATTACATAAATAGTATGACCAAACTTTTAGAGTTCAGAGAATTCAAAATTGACTAATGTCATATTTGATCATACATGTTTAAATTATTCATCGTTTGATATCACATGTTTCAAAATGTCGTGTTTAATTATACATGTTTGAAAAATTGACCCATCAGACCACTCGTCCATTAGGGCTAAAACTTTAATGAAGAATTAGGCCCAGAGTGTGTGGACGGGCCTCGTTGGCAACCCCCTCCTCATACCCTCACTTGTGCATAGGAGTATTGTATAATTATATTGGTGTGTTTGCCCGACATCATATTTCCGTGGATAATATTAATTTACCCAGTCATTTTATTTTCATGGATAATATTAATTTGCCTGGTAACACATACCAATGGATAATATTAGGTTGTCCATAAAAAACTATTAATACTAATATATTCTTATAATTTAAGAAGATTTTTAGGCTCCACCTAAATTAAAGCTTGAACAATAATAAAAAGTTTATAATTTATTTTATAATGAATACGTAATTATATTAGTAAAAAATTGAATACTTAATTGTTTCCTATATTATAGCCTATCGTTTTGTCCTAATATTAGTTGTTTACTAAACTTATCTTTTTTATTCTTGTGTTAGTAATGTTAGTAGTGAGTAATGACTAATATGCCATTTAGTATTAGGAGTACTAAAAAAAACTTTAGTACTCTAAGTCACACTCGTGAGAATTAAACTGAACTCCAAGTTATCATAAAGTCTTGATTTTACATTTTCGTGTGAATCTTGAGGTTTTTGCTCTTGAATCTCTACATGCAAAAGGGCTGACTTCTTTTTACTTGTTGGTTGTTAATTGTTATGCTTTATAATTGGGTTTAGGGGGTGGGGTGGGGGGGGGTGAGGGATGCCAGGATGGGAGGGGTAGGGGTATGCTGAAGAAGAAAGGGAGGGAAAATGTAATAAAGAGAAAGGTGAGGCGAACTGTAATAACTCAAAATAATTAGTAAACTTTTTTATATGTCTTGACAAAATCGCCCTTCGTACTTTTGTGCTTCGAAAGTCGATTTCGGAAAAATCGACAAAAAGTTGTCAGGTTGCACTGTATTCGAACATGAGTAATGTATTTGGGTTGAAAGTGAACCTAGGTTGTAAAAGTGGCAAAAAAAAAAAAGTAAACGTTAGTAATGTCCTGTGTCTTTTGCCCGAAAAAAATTATGGAAAAAACATGATGCCTTGACGAACGTCCAACCACTCATGCACAAAGTAACTCATTGTCAAAAAAAGCCAAAAGCAACTTATTGTAACGGAAGTCCGAGTGGCAGACTTTTTCAAACCTTTGTGATAAGAAAAAGGTAACTATAAAACATGTATGATCTAATGGTGAACATTGTAAAACATGTATGATCGAATGTGTCGTTAACCTAATTCTAAGTCATGATTTTTTTTTGAAATGACATTATACCCTCATGTGACCTGCACATGACATCGTGCCGCTAACGATGATCTTAACAGAGTGATCTGATTGGACATTTTTTTAAATATGCATTAATCAAATGAGGCATTTCGAAACATGTATGATCACGGTAGATAGGTTGAAACATGTACGATCAAACGAGCATTAGTCCAGATAAAATTTTATGTATATAAACAAATTTAATACTCCATAAGAATTCATATTTGTAACTATAATAATATTTCATTTTTTTAATCTATATTTAAAATTTATATCGATTTTGAACAATGATGTCAATACATTCGGTCGACCCGTCCATATGTCTATTACCTACTGCCTATACCCAGACATTGTGTACTTGTGTTTAGGGCTGTAAGCGAACGTAAAAGGTTCGATCCGGCTCGCAGTATTCGGTTCGAAATCAAACAGTTCGATTTAGTTCGGCTCGCACATCAATAAAGAATTTTTCCTTATTTATACTCTAAAATCCTGAAAAATCACTTCCACTTCATATCTCATTATTTCCTACTCATTACTCATGAGTCATCTCCCTCTCATCCGCCCAAATGTCCAATCGCATCGAATATTTTTGCAAACCGAACCGAACTTGTTCGCATAGTTCGCAATAGTTCGGTACGGTTCGAGCTCTTGCGGACCGAACTCAAACGTAATTACGTTCGGTATAGTTCGGTCCGTTTACAGCCCTACTTGTGTTGATGCTACCTTGGTACTTGCTAGTTAATTGGAAGAGGGCTCATCATTTGACCGGTTCCATCAAACTGAAAGAAGAAAAAACCAAAATAAAAAACTTCGAAATGGGCGGATGAAACAATGAAATACAAAAGCACACTCATCAAACAATTTTTTATTTTATTTTTTCTTATCAATATTTGGCTGTCAATAATTGTTTTTAATAGGCTTAATAGATATATATAAGATTTAATATCAACTTAATTACATTAATATTATTTTCATTTTATAAAAAAATAAATTTCAGTCGAAATTTAACATGAAAAATGATGAGTTAAATTAATTTAATTGAGGGTACCAAAAATAGGTGAAGTACACTGTCTACACAAAGTTGATTAACATAGAGAGTAGAGAGGAGACTAAACTTCCTCGTTTTCATCGAACTTGTTCTTCTTCATATAAAACCAATCAAGAAACAACCAGACATTCACAAATCACCCTTTCCATTTTGTGGGTATGTCTTCAAATCATCTTAAATCTAATAAAAAATCATTATCTGTTTTTTTTTTTGTGTGAAATGTTTCAAATTGTTTGTCCACTTTCTACAAATAAAGTTGTATGTTTTGGGTTTGTGTTAATTTTTCTTGTTTGATAGGTAATTGAGAATAAAGCTGATCTGGACAATGGATTCCGCTACAATGTCGTTCTGTACCAAATCTGTCTGCTCATCAACTCCCGTAAGCTTTTTTTTTGTAATGATGTTTATTGTAATGTAATTGCTAGAAGAATAATGTTTGCTGGTTTGAGTCAAGATTTGATGTCCTCATAAGTGGTGAAATTGGGATTTTTATGTATTTGGATGTGAGTTTGTATTGTTTTTATTGGAGTGTTATTATCTAGGAAGTGATTGAGGTGAGCTGATGCATGGAAGTTTCAAGAATGAGTGAAAAAAATTCTAACTTGTTGTAGCTTCAGAAATATAGGGAAATCAAGAATGAAATAGATGCTTAGGTATGTATGTGCATTGTTATTGTGGCCTCTACATGGTTTGTAATCATTGTTCAACCTCATGCATAGGAATTAGTCTGACATTGTTTACCATAACTTTTTTGTTGGTTGTTTTGATGATTTTGTCAAAGGATTGATCAAATTATTGTAGATTTTTTATTATGTCAGTTTATAAACAAATGTAATTCGATCTTGTGTTCTTTCTATATTCCTCCCAATGTATGTTTTTCATGTTTTGTGATGAAGAAACTGAATCCATCTCCTTTTTGACATTGTTTTTGAAGGGTTTATTTATGGGGAGAACAAGGAGCATTAGTAGTGCTCAGTGCAGCTTCATGGTAGGGAGCAAGCTAAGCTTCCCTCGACAAAGAATTCAAGCTTCTCGAGTTAGTTGGAAGCCAAACAAATGTGGGGGGGCTCTTGCTGTACAATGCCGTGCTGATAAAATTTTGGTAGCAAATAGAGGAGAGATAGCTGTGCGAGTGATCCGCACAGCACATGAAATGGGAATTCCTTGTGTTGCTGTTTACTCAACTATTGATAAAGATGCCCTCCATGTGAAACTGGCTGATGAAGCTGTTTGCATCGGTGAAGCACCCAGCAACCAATCGTAAGTTACTCTGGTAACCAATGCTTATGTAAGATGGAGTAACAACCCGTGCCATCATGTTTCACTAAATATTTCCTCATTCAAGTAGGAAGTAAGATTCCAAGTTACTGATCATCTATCATTTCAATTGAAGCATGTCTTTTAACGAAATTCCAAGAAACCATTTTCATAGATGTTTTGACCATCATCTTGCAGGTATCTCGTGATCCCAAATGTGTTATCTGCTGCTATCAGTCGTGGATGTACTATGCTGCATCCTGGTTATGGGTTCCTCTCTGAAAATGCTGCGTTTGTTGAGATGTGTAGAGAGCATGGAATCAACTTCATTGGTCCAAATGTAAGATCCTTTACCTAACTTCTGTACCAAAATGAACTACGGCATTCATGTATTACTTCAGGTAGTTTTTCCACATTTGCTATGGAAAATGAAAGTGTGCTTTTGTGATGCACTCTTTCTTTTTTTGTTTCTATTATGACTGTAGCATGTAATCATTACTAAACCATAGCGTCATTGCTTAGTGAACTCTATGAATGTCTTTGATACTGATATCGTTACGTTTAACTCGGTTGATTCCATTATGAAATACTTCTTCCATCGTTTGTCAAAATAACTAGAATTTGCTTTGTTGAATTGGGTTAAAGAACCACATTTGAGATTTCCCGTCCACATGAATGGTAAACAGAAAACTCGTATGTAAAGTTTCACTTTCACTATTTGTTCTTTATTTCTATTCTAATACATCGTATGGATCATGTATACGTCATTTGATGTTAGTAACTGGAGTGCATTACAGATTTAATTTACATATATATATATATTTTGCAGCCGGAGAGTATCAGAGTTATGGGTGACAAATCAACTGCCCGTGATACAATGAAGAAGGCTGGTGTTCCAACAGTACCAGGAAGTGATGGATTAATACAGGTAGATATATAGATAATTAAGACCTATCTTTACTGTTGGAGACAAGTTTCTTTTGTTTCTATCTCCTATTTGTTAGTCCAAATTTTATACTTGTGCAATTGAAACTACTCTTGCGTTGCAGAGTACTGAAGAAGCAGTAAGACTTGCAGACGGGATAGGTTATCCAGTAATGATAAAGGTACCTTTGTCATAAAATATGAATAACTTTAGTTTCCCAAAGTATGCAAATATTTGATAAATTTCAGAGTTATACTACATTTTAAACATCAGCAGGCAGCAGCTATAAGACTTTCACCGTTGAAATCATATAGCTTCAGGAGTCAGGACTAGATATATGGCCCTGAAGTTTAAAGAACTTCTTAATTATTTACTGCAATTTAACCTCCTATCTGAACTGCAGACGACACAGAAAAATTGATAGGAATGATAGCACACATACTTCACATCTTTGTGTTTTGTTTTCTTCTTGTCCACTGGGGCGTGGTGCGATTCATATTATACAAATATGGCAGCTTGCAGTACAGTACCGTGAACAACTGCACACCGATGCAGTTTCATGCTGTATCTGTTCAAATGACTTCTAAAAGAAGTTTAAAAGATTATAAGTAAAGAAGCAAATAGGCTTGGCTCTATGTCTTGTAATATTGTATATGTATTGTTCTGCCACTTAAATTTGTCTATGATTTTTCGCTTATTGAGACTTCAAAATAAAATTACTGAGTTATGCTGGACATTGATGAAGATTAAAACGACTTATGTGTACATTCTGATGCTAGTATCTAGTTAAAAGATCTTAGTACACAGTGAACAATTTGATTATCAGTCTTCCTGTCTATTTGATGAAAAGGCTTATATATTCATATATTGAAATACAAAACTAGATTAAATAAATTAGTTAATTTAATAAATAAGCGACTGACCTCTATCTCTTTCTGGTTGTAATTTGTTGGCATCTGTTTTTGTATTATTTTATGAGAAGTTTTGACTTGGCTCTGAAATCCTTGTCTTAAGGCAACTGCTGGTGGTGGAGGACGTGGAATGCGTCTAGCTAAGGAGCCTTCAGAGTTTGTAAAGCTGTTACAGGTATTGTCTTGTTGTTGGATTATCCTATTCTAAACCCTAACTAATCAAATTATGTTTAATATGTACCTAGGCACTCAAGTCGTTAAATATTCACTGTTTTACTGTATACTGAATTCTGTTCAGTGAGATGACCTAGATACGTATATTCTGTTACATAGGTAGGCGAACAATATAGACTGCAAATTTCACCAATGAGCCACATCTCTTGAGCTATTCACTTTCTTTTTCTTGAGCTATTCATTTAAGTGTTCCTCTTTCAGAGAACATCGAATGACCTAGTGGTTAGGAGGTATTCTAGTGACTTAGAGGTCCTGGGTTCGATTCTCATTGTAAGAGGGCGGTGGGTGGGTTTAAAAAAAGAAAAGAAAGTGTTCCTCTTTCACTTTTTTTTTCTTCTGTTCCTTACAGCAGCTCTTAACATATATCTCACATCAACAGCATGATTGAAGATATTACGCTAGCTCATGCACTTTCTCGAATTCTTTAAAAAAAATTCTTATCTATGTTGGATACAACGTTCCCCATCAGAAACTCATGATTGCATATTCAAATGCTTAAATGATCTACAGTTCTATGAAAATTTGTACCTGACTGGAATATTGTGTATCACATTTTATTTTTTAAAGTGACAATGTAACACAATTGCAAAAAAACTAGAGATAACAATTTGTCTAGAACTCTAGATAAACATCTAGGAGTTCAACATAATAAAATGTTTCTGTTTTGATGGGATGTATTTTCTTCATATATAACTGGAGCTTGTGATAATTGGTTACAACAGCAAGCTCAGACTGAGGCTGCTGCTGCATTTGGAAATGACGGGGTTTATTTGGAGAAGTGTATAATAAATCCAAGGCACATTGAATTTCAGGTAAGTTATTTTTCTAGATCTCTTATTGCTTTCGTTGTCTCAGGTCCTACTTTGCTGCCCAATTGATTCAACATACTGGTACACTGGTTTATGCAATGTTAGATGATACAATGATTTCAGAGGATATATTCAGTGTGTTGTGTTTGCATCTCTCCGATCATCCTTGAGACCTTGACACTAAAAAGAATTATATTATCGCTTGAATCACATAAAAAGTTTTTTTTTATGCTTGAGCAGAATTTGTTTCTGATCAATGGGACACCATATTATGTAGCTGAAAATTGTGTAATATTGATCAGAGATGTCATGTGGTCGATGTTCCTCTCTGTGATTTACTGCTACAATGTCATCTATGTCATTGCATGGTAACAATTGTTCTTTTGTGATTGTGAAACGTTAGAACAACGATAATTACGTTACTTGATGACTTGTGATGAATGGAAGGGTGTAAATTTTGGTCAAAGCTTCATTTGTCAGCTTTAATAATTTATTAGTGCATGTGGCTTACAGGTTTTGGCTGACAAGTTTGGCAATGTTGTGCACTTCGGTGAACGCGATTGCAGTATTCAGGTATAGTACTACCATGTTCAACATAACTAGGCTCTTTGATTTCCTATTCTGAAACTTTTCTTAAGACAACTGTTATGTTACTGAATCTATCAGTCCTAATTTTAAAGGATAGTTAGCAAATTCTAGTAGAGGCTATTAATACCCTTCCATCCCTAATAACCTTAGATTTGATGATCATGGATTATTCTAGCATTTGAACTGCCCTTGCTATTACAATCTTTTGGTAAAATTCACCCATATTCTTCCAGAAATTAATTGTCCAATGTAAGAGAATTTGTGAGCAAAGCCAAGAACATGAAGTTGGTGACTACAATAGCAGCCAAATTTGTCAGTGTTAAAGAGTTAATAGGTGCCTGATGATTGTAGAGCTCGAACTGAAACAAACAATCCCTATTACGTCCTTTATGTTGTGTTCAATTTATTACTGTCTTTCTGTACTTCAAGCTAACCACACAATTTGAGAGTTCTACAGGATTGAGAACCGTAGACATGCAATTTTGTGGGTTTCGCTAACATACAATTCCATCAGTGTTTGTGCAGATCTGCATGAACCTAAATATTATGTTGTAATTACCAACATAAAATTCATATTATGGACCGAACATTTTTGTGAGTACAGGACCAGACATCTCTGAAGTAGATGTAGTTCACTGTAGTGTTAATGAAAATGCATATATACTTATACTTCCGGGATAAAGCTTATGATAGCCAAGACAAAATTACTTTTGAACAGAGAAGAAACCAGAAGTTGCTGGAGGAAGCACCTTCTCCAGCATTGACAGAAGAATTACGTAAAGCCATGGGTGATGCAGCCGTTGCAGCTGCAGCTTCTATAGGTTATATAGGTGTTGGTACTGTTGAGTTCCTTCTAGATGAAAGAGGGTCTTTTTACTTCATGGAAATGAACACCCGTATACAGGTGAAGTATAGAAGTCGTAATTACTACACATGTATGCTTCTTGTATAGTATTCCCTAGCATTTAAGGCCATACTTTGTTGATTAACTCCACCGTTCAATGTTCAGGTAGAGCATCCTGTAACAGAAATGATTTCATCAGTTGACCTAATAGAGGAACAGCTTCGTGTAGCTAGAGGAGAAAAGCTCCGCTACAAACAGGTTTGACGTTGGTTTTAATGATTTATCTATTAGCTTAATGATGTTTCCTTTATTATTTGTCCATGCCCCACAGTACGGCAGATAAAATTAGTTGATGCATCACTTGTGCAAATGACTGACTTATCTGTTACTATGTTCTTTTGGTTCGCAGGACGATATTGTGCTTAGAGGACATTCTATTGAGTGCCGTATTAATGCAGAGGATGCTTTCAAGAATTTCAGACCCGGACCTGGTAAGAAAAAAATATAAATTCAATGCAGTAATACCTTATAATTGTATTTGTGTTTTACATAGCTATACATTTGAAGATTCTCAATGAGTATGAATGGCATGGTTGTGTATCTTGTCTTT
The DNA here is from genome assembly GCA_003412495.2 of Echium plantagineum. NCBI lineage: Eukaryota > Viridiplantae > Streptophyta > Magnoliopsida > Boraginales > Boraginaceae > Echium > Echium plantagineum. Next base: position 32,186,679 of record CM016564.1, read on the forward strand.
GACAAATAACGAACCGCTCTTTCTTGGCTATACTTAGAATACATTGCACATATATAGAGGGGAATATTTATGACGGAGTATGTTTCAAGAATTCAGTCCCTAGAAAGAGTGATTGTGGGATTTGTGGCATTATGGACAATAATATGCATCAAAGTTGCTAATATATTGTCCATCAAATGAGGAGAAAAGATTGCCTCATTGAGTCGTAACTTTATTACTGTCATCTGAATTGTTCTTCTGGATGAAGATTTTTTCGATTCAGTGAGATAAGTTGAAACTGTTCAATGTTATACCCCATATGTGTATCTGCGTAAATCTAATATTAAGTGGTAAAAAAATTGTAATGATAGTGTATATTCTGTCTTTCTCTCTCGTCGACACAGCTTAAGCCTTGGAACTAAAATAAGAAGTGTTATGCAGCTTCTAATATTTTCTCCCATGTCTTGTTCTTCATATAAACAGGGAGAATAACTGCCTATTTGCCTGCTGGAGGGCCATTTGTCCGAATGGATAGCCATGTATATACTGATTACGTGGTACCACCAAGTTATGATTCTCTTCTAGGAAAGGTTGGTGCATTCCATCATTTTTCCGCACATAGGGTTAGATGTAAAGTGTAATACAACTAGGATTTATATTAACCTAGTGTATATTTATGTAAGAAATAGCTTGCTTTCATGCTCAAAGTTTATGGACAAGAAAGGTCTATGATTAACTCAATTTCACGTCTGATGGATCTGTTTTCTATATAAATTCTAACACATGTAAGTTTGCCTAGCTTATTGTTTGGGGTCCAACAAGAGAAAGAGCAATTGAAAGGATGAAGAGGGCTCTCGATGATACTATCATTACAGGTACTCTAACTGCTCATTTGTAATTTTCTTTGAATCTTATCTTCCTTTGATATGATGAATAGCTGTTATCCATCAGCTCATTAACTCAATCTTCATTCATCTGCAATTGCTCACTGCCATCCTCTTTTGTTCACGTACTTTTCTCAAGACCACCTTCATCTAGATTGGTCGTATCGGCCACTTTTGCCCTAAAATCTTCTTTGGTGCTCATTCTTATATTCCCTGTTGAATTATAGTGTTTCCCATTCTCTGACAATGTTTTTATATATTCACATTCGTATTTTACTCAAGGTCATTGCCACCAACTCTACTATTAAGATGTAAACTTGAATGCTCTTTTTCAGGGGTTCCAACAACAATTGAATACCACAAACTTATCCTTGATATCGAGGTAAGGAACTTTGTTTCTGAGAAACATGTCTATTTCGATGTCCGACTGTTCTAAATCCTCCTTTGCTCCATATAATTACTATGCTGCAGGACTTCAAAAATGGAAAAGTTGACACTGCCTTTATTCCCAAGCATGAAGAAGAATTGGCTCCGGTAAGGAACTCAATTCACGAATCAGTTTTTTTCCCTGTTGCATTGAAACATCGATTGCCACTATTTGAGTGGCTCCGAAGAATACATACTTGATGCATTTATTTCCTTTCGTGCTGTCTGATTCATATAACATATGTGACATACCTGGACGAATGTGTAATGTAACCTTTCTTTGTATCGATTGCAGCCTACAGACATCATATCCACAAGCGTAAAGGAGTTGGTCAAAGCAACTGCTTAGATTCGATAGCGAGTTCCCTCAATTTTTACAAATTTTCTAGTGTTTAGAAGATTTTTGTTTAATGTCAGCTTTCATTTAATAGATATAGAATAAATATTTGTCCTCTGTCATGACAATTGGCAAGTTATATCATCAGTAGTACTCTTGTGTATCTATCTAGTCTACCCTCAATAACATCAAGTGACGGAAAAATTTGCTTGCAAGGGTAGTCAAGTTGGTGGAGTAGGTAAGATTATGACGGTAATCATGAGTTTGATTCTCCATACCAGTGTTTTCTTCGCTGAGCTTGTCTCACGAGACTTGCCTAATATGGTTTACCTTGCCTAGTGTGGTTTACCTCGCTAGACGTGGTTTTCCAGGCTATTGCGTGAGCTCGATGTCTAGTGAGTGCGCACTTGTCGAGTTGGAACTGCATATCCTCTATTACAAAAGTGACCAATAAATTACACTTCCACAATTGACATCGCTGTAATTTATTTTGTTGTTGTAATTTTCATTACTAGTAAGTCAATATAAAATGTCACAAAGCAAGACAAAAGAAACAATGAAGTATATTGTCCTATTTTTGTCACATCTTTTCTCAACTGAGTGTGATATTAAAGGTCCTAATGCCATTTTGTAGCATTGCAGTGAGCATTATATGAGAATTACATTAATTTGTGAAAGTATTGAGGCTTAGTTGGTTTGATTAATCAATTATTATAGCAAAGTATTATTACTCACGGTCAATACAAATATTTTTTTATAGAATCAATACTAATATTACTTATAAGTTATCACTAATGATAACTTAATACTACGTAATAAAAATTTAACTTTTTATGTCAGAAAGACAAATATTTTGAAGCAAAAAATTAAGGCCGACAATATAAGGGAACAGAGAGAATAAAATTTATAGCTACTTTTACTTAAATGATCAATTGATCCCTGGTGTAATCACTTCACTAGCTAGTTGAAGGAGCCAACTCCTATTCTAAATAACAAAAAATCAATATTGACTACCTTCTAATTATTCATAAATTTCGAGAATTCATTGAGATGTCCCGTTGTCTTTTTGAGATTCTCGATAGTATGTAACGTTATCCATGTGATAATCGAGACTCTATTTGGTGCAAGCATGTTTGTTCTGATTCAATGCAGATCATAGACCCCAAGGATATATGGGATTGCTTGAATATTGTTGAGTGTGAATTTCACTACCAGCAGGCTGTTGAGATGAAGGGTGCCCATACAATTGTATCTCCCACCCTTTTATTGAGTTATCATCATTTAGAATTTCATAACTGGACAAACATTCTGAGACAACCCAGGGTGGTCTAATTGAAGCCTCAAGTAGTACCTCCCAATCAAGATTATCTTCAGCTAACTGAATTAAAGGTTCCATTTCAACAACTTCCTCAAATCCTTCTTTTTCACCAAGATCATCAAATTTAACGAGTGCCATCCTTTCGTCTTCTGCTGAAGTGGAAACAGACAGAGATGTTGACATCGATGGAGAGGTTCCTGACGATGATGATGGCGACGACCATGATTCTGTTGTTAACTGTCCCACCCCACCTCTTAGAAAGTTCTCAAGAGCTTCAATCTGAATCAGTGGGATTCTTTGAACAAATGGATATTCATATGCTCCACAAAATCCGATATTCTTGCACCAATCATAGAACTCACAAAGTTGATCAGCTTGTGATGCAGCTTTCTTGTAGACATCAAAAGCAGCCTGACAACTATTGTATGGCAAGTTGTCCAAAACCACATCAAATTCATTTCTGAATGTCATGTAACATGAAAAACTATCACGGATTATATACTTCATTGCTGATCTAATCAGCAAACTTCTGGCAAGTTCCTTGTTCGGCCTGCAATCAATGACTTTATCTATCAAACTCTGCAGTTTAGATAATTCTTGAATCAATATCTCCACACTCATTTGGGTTTCAAGGGGGAAACAATTTATGGCCTCGTACAAAAGACGAGCATATGATCTTATGAACATGGTGTACTCATCAGAATACGAAGAGGAAGAAGAAGAAGAATCTTTGAAAGAACATGGGTAGAGATTTTTAAACGCATTTGTTCTTGAACACAAGAGTTCTGTTTGAAAATGGTTGTCCGTTTCGTTGGAAGATAAGAGGAGCCTGTGGAGAAGGAGTAAGCATTTCAGTGCAACTTTCCAGGATTGTGTTTTTCGAAAACGTTGATTGAAGCTGAGGGAAAATGCCCTGAATGAAGAAGGGGAAATGGAGAATATCTTCAGAAGTTCTTGAATATATCTCTCATTCAACGGTAAGTCATCAGGTGCTGTTGCTTTAGTAATAACAAGATCAATATCACAATATCCTCCTATGGTTGCCATCTTCGCGAAACTTACATACGATTTCTCTTTGATTGAGCTCACTATTTTGTGCATTCTCCTCTGCATTTTTGGAGGCTGGAAAATTGTTGGTTCTGTATCACCAGAAATATATTATTGTGAATTTTGGTATAGACTATGAACAAGAAGTTCAATATAGAGACCCTATTATATATAAGAGTATGTAGTTGGTTTAACAGAACAAGAGGCCTGTTAGGAGAAGCCGAGGAGGGGCTACAAAACCGAGGCCGATAAGACATTGCATTAGTTGTCACCAGATAATCTAGGAAGTTTAAACTTGCCATGTAAAGTGAATTGTTTTAACTTGTTTTGGCTGAATATGGCTTGCCTGTAGTGCAAGACAATATGACAAGGATGAACAGGCTCAAGGTTGTTTGTCATGCTGATAACAGTATATTCATTATGTAGGACGAGGTAATGTTCTTTGTAATTATCCAAGATACTGTTTAATTAGTAGACGTTACATGCTTCTTTGCGATAAAAATGCCGTGTCAATTTATTACATAGTAATAGTGTACTATTATAACTTGATGATCAGGTGTCAATTGTATGTGATAAATAGAAAATGCAAACTAGACATACCATAGTCCATAGAGCGTATATGATCCGCGATGGAGCAAATAATGTGTTACAATTTTCTGTATTCATGTATAAATATTTAATCTGTATGACTGGAAACTCTACACTTCCAAATGTTTAATCTGTATTCATATGTTGTTGTCGTTTATTAATATCCCGTGACTACTAGAGTAAGCTAATGATTAGCGAACTATATTTACTTATCTATCCGTGATTGCTTTCATGCTATTTTATTGCCTATAAACTAGTAAAGAAAATTGAAGGTGATGGTCGAGAAAGCATCCTAAATTTGTGGTGAGGTTGGAGCAACATTAGTTAGTCAATTTGTAAGGTTTTGGTTTCACAAAATCTACATCACATGCTCATCAAATTATAGAATGATTACATGAATTTTCCTCTAGTAAGATCTTCATATCTTATATCTCATTACTCATATAGCATAAACCTAATGGAAAAGTCTATGGAGAGCAAGGATAATAAGACCATGGAAAACGACGACAAGAATATTGTGGAAAACAAAGATAAGAAGGCTGGAGAAGATAATGCACTTCCAACTAGTAATCGAGATTTGTCAAGTAATGATTCTAATGTGAGTTCTTCAAATTTGTTTGCATGGATCTTCTAACTGTTTCATAGTCACAATCGTTTGGTGTTGTGGTTATGCATATAGTATTAAATAAAAGTCGAGGTTTCAAACTTCGCCATGATGTTGCGTCTTTCAAAATCGAAAATTAGAAGGTGATGTCCTGAGGGGCTTTCATTTATATGTTTGTGAATGATATGGTGCTTAAACCGTCTAGTCTATTTACATATATACTATGTACAAAGCCTTTGTGATAGAATCATCTAGAACGACCTAAATTGGACTGCTTTTTTTTCTTGTAACGGGACTACCAATCGCTATTCTTCGAGTCCGCGCTAGGTTATTTATTCGTGTCACATATCATCATCTATTGCCATCATGATTAAGGGTTATTACCATTTCAATGACTAACATTTTCTTATCTTTTTGTTCTGTTACTGCAGCAGGTAAAAACTATAAAAGTGAGCAATCTTTCAAAAAGTACCTCTAAACATGATCTCGAAGAATTCCTCACTTTTTCTGGTGAGATTCAGTATATCGAAATGCAAAGGTTAGTAATAACTCGAGAAATTATTACGAATAACTTTTTCAACTAATTATCATTTCTTTCTAAAGGACATTATCAATTTTTTTCCAGTGGAAGTGAAACCACACAAACTGCATATGTTACCTTCAACAATTCGAAAGAGGCAGAAACTGCTTTGCTTTTATCAGTAAGTTGCAATATTTTTGAAAATTGCCTATATATTTTATGCATGTAAGTCAGAATTGTAAATCCGCGTTGTTTATCACTATTCTTATAAATTTTGTCGGCTAAGTTTTAGTTATGTTTCCGTCCCTCGTGATGAGGGAAATTGAATGGTAATGTTCATTTTGCCATGACATGGAGCAGGTATGCTAGACTTGCTAGTTATATTTATTTTTCACCCTATATGACTACATCGCGTTTGTCTTGTTTGTTCTTCAGGGTGCCATAATAGCTTCAAATTCAATTTCAGTTGTTCTAGCTGAAAACTACAAACTTCCTGCTGATGCTGTTTTTACCGCAGTAAGATCATTCACCATGTTGCTTCAATTGTTTGGATCTCATTAGATAGTACTTTGTTGACATAATTTATTTACTATCTTCATCACAATTTAAACACGAAATTCGCCATTTTATAGGATTCGAAGCCCAAACCCAGTGATGATACTGCCAGGAAAGCTGAGGATATGGTGAGCTCAATGCTAGCGAAAGGCTTCATTTTGGGGAAGGATGCAGTTCACAAGGCACAGTCATTAGACGAGAAACACAACTTAAGTACAAAGGCGTCGGCTACTGTAGCTTCAATAGATAATAAAATAGGCCTAACTGAAAAGATAAGCGTTGGAGCAGCAGTGGTGAATGATAAGGTTAAAGAGATGGACGAAAAGTACAATGTTTCTGAGAAAACCAAATCTGCCTATGCTGTTGCTGAGCAAAAGGCGACTAATGCAGGGTCTGCTATCATGAGTAATCCTATGGTGTCCACAGGAGCATCTTGGCTTTCGAGTGCATTCGTGAAAGTGGTGAACGTTGTTGGAGATGTGTCGACGATGACCAAGGAAAAGGTAGTAAAGGCTGAAGAAGACAAGAAAGACGCTTTGCAGAATGAGCAGAAAACAGTGGTTAGTGATTTTGCGAAGTTCGAGCTTGATGACTCTTCAGTAGAAGATACTCCTGGTGGTTCTCCTAAATCACCAAATAATAAGATGAACAAGACAAACCAAACCAACCATCTCAATTCAACAGATCAAACAAAAAATGTAGATCAAGTTAAGTCAACAGATCAAACCAAGCAACTAGATCAAGCCATCCCTGTTAATGCAACAACTCAAACGAACCCGGTTAATGCAACAACTCAAGCCGAACCTGTTAATGCAACCACTCAAGCCGATCCTGTTAATGCAACTACTCAAATGAACCCGGTTAATGCAACAACTCAAACCGACCCTGTTAATGCAACAACTCAAACGAACGCGGTTATTGCGACCACTCAAGCTGACCCTGTTAATGCAACCACTCAAACGAATCCGGTTAATGCAACAACTCAAACCGAGCCTGTTAATGTAACAACTCAAACGAACCCGATTAATGCAACAGCTGAAACCAACCCAGTAGATCATGTTAAGACAACAGATCAAACCAAAACTGCTGGTTCAATTGATCAAACTAAGGCAACAGATTAAAGCTAAGACAACAGATCAAACCAAGCCTAAATAAATATTTTATAGCCGTAAGTGTTAATTTAGGTACTCTAGTTGTGAATTATGTAGAATTAGTAAGTAGTAACTACTTTTGAAAGATAGAGGATATATATTTGTATAGTTGAATTGTGTATTGATTGTAAGTATATTTGCTTATACCAATGTAGTCTAATTAAACCCTGTTGAATATTACATCATTTACATGTATCAATGTTTTCCATGGTAAGCTATACTCTAAGTATATACTAGACAATGCATTATGCATGGGGATTTAGTCATGTGCCTAAGTTCAAAGTTTAATGTTAAAACTTGTGACAATTAAATTAATGGATTATGTTTAGCTATTGTATCAAAAGAGCATTATCTTTAAAGCTATTTCAACATGTCCTTCGAGATTGACACATCATTGAGTCATATCCAAATTACAAGTCTACCCGTAGCTCATATATATCGCTATTTTGTGTGTACAAACAATATCCAAATTTTGTAGTAGAACATAACTACGTAGAAGATGTTGTATTTTGATCGTGTGAATGTTAAGTATCTCTAGAAATATCTCCAATGAAATTTTTTTGGGATTCTAATGTGGTGTAAATGTGTAATAGAGTGTATTTGTTTTGAGGTTTAGGTAACTGTTTTTCTATTTATTTGGCAATCATTTTTTTGGCGACTTTCACTTTTAACCCGATTCGTCTTTTCCAATTGCTAAAAAAGCAACCTAATTGCCCTAGAATAATTTTGGAAATTATTGTGAAAAGTAAGAAAGGTGAGGAGATGTGGCAATTTCGGACATGTCAGTATGGGTAGTCGAGCAAGCATGGAAGGCCGGAAGCTCCTCTTTGGTGATTCCAATTTCGTTTTATCTTTCTCTTAAATGACATTTTTGACATATAATGTTTTTACATCAATATTTTAGAAATTTTTTATATTTCAAAAATCAAATTAGACCATTAGATGTGAAAATGATTACATCAAATACTCTGTAACAACTAACACGAGCCAATTCAAGCTAATGCCCAACCTAGTTTTGTAAGAAATGATATATTTATCCCTTAGTTTTGATAGAATTATAATTTTCACCATCTACAGATTAAAAGAAAATCATTTACAAAATAAAAAATTTAGTTTACAATATATAACATTTAATACTCCTATTTGCCTACTCTCTATAAAACAAAGCTCTTATCATTCACCATGGCCCACTTTCTCATTTTAACAGGCAAAGCCTATTTCCAAGGCAGTTATTTCCAAGGCACGAGATTCGGTCAGTTTTACCCTTTTTTTACGTGTGAAAGTAACATAACTATTACAAAGTTACGACCACTTCACACGTAACTATGTAAAGTTGAATTTTTATATTTTCATTTTTCTACGTGTGAAAGTAACGTAACTATTACAAAGTTACGACCACTTCACACGTAAACCTTATGAATCTATGATGATCTCACACGCAGATTTCTCAATTCTATGAATACTCCACGCGTTAGGGTGTAATAGCTATTCGTTAGTAGCCTTTTTTTATTTTATAACTAATTTAAAAAAATGTAATTAACATTTTTAAAGACACGAGATGTTCCCAAGTAATGTAATGTTGGTGCCAAAAAATATAAATAATTTTAAAATAATATTTCGACATCACATTGTACTCAATTGATATCTTGTGAATCGTGACTTCTAATATGATTACCTATGTTATGAGTTTTCACCACATCCATAAGCGTTATGTATTTTTTTATATTTTTTTATTTTTCATAATGTATTTTCCAAGATCCCTTATCATGAATCATACTTAAATATTGTCATATTATTTTTAAAATAAATCAATCGAATAGCAAGGATTTATATGGGATTATATTGAGATACGTGTGGCATGGGCGTAAACCTTATGAATCTATGATGATCTCACATGCAGATTTCTCAATTCTATGAGTACTCCACGCGTTTGGGTGTAATAGTCTATTCGTTAGTAGCCTTTTTTATTTTATAACTAATTTAAAAAAATGTAATTAACATTTTTAAAGACACGAGATGTTCCCAAGTAATGTAATGTTGGTGCCAAAAAATATAAATAATTTTAAAATAATATTTCGACATCACATTGTACTCAATTAATATCTTGTGAATCGTGACTTCTAATATGATTACCTATGTTATGAGTTTTCACCACATCCATAAGCGTTATGTATTTTTTTATATATTTTTATTTTTCATAATGTATTTTCCAAGTTCCCTTATCATGAATCATACTTAAATATTGTCATATTATTTTTAAAATAAATCAATCGAATAGCAAGGATTTATATGGGATTATATTGAGATACGTGTGGCATGGGCGTAAACATTCGGAATCTATGATGATCTCACTCGCAGATTTCTCAATTCTATGAGTACTCCACGCGTTTGGGTGTAATAGTCTATTCGTTAGTAGCCTTTTTTATTTTATAACTAATTTAAAAAAATGTAATTAACATTTTTAAAGACACGAGATGTTCCCAAGTAATGTAATGTTGGTGCCAAAAAACATAAATAATTTATAAATAATATTTCGACATCACATTGTACTCAATTGATATCTTGTGAATCGTGACTTCTAATATGATTACCTATATTATGAGTTTTCACCACATCCATAAGCGTTATGTATTTTTTTATATTTTTTTATTTTTCATAATGTATTTTCCAAGATCCCTTATCATGAATCATACTTAAATATTGTCATATTATTTTTAAAATAAATCAATCGAATAGCAAGGATTTATATGGGATTATATTGAGATACGTGTGGCATGGGCGTAAACCTTATGAATCTATGATGATCTCACACGCAGATTTCTCAATTCTATGAGTACTCCACGCGTTTGGGTGTAATAGTCTATTCGTTAGTAGCCTTTTTTATTTTATAACTAATTTAAAAAATGTAATTAACATTTTTAAAGACACGAGATGTTCCCAAGTAATGTAATGTTGGTGCCAAAAAATATAAATAATTTTAAAATAATATTTCGACATCACATTGTACTCAATTGATATCTTGTGAATCGTGACTTCTAATATGATTACCTATGTTATGAGTTTTCACCACATCCATAAGCGTTATGTATTTTTTTATATTTTTTTATTTTTCATAATGTATTTTCCAAGATCCCTTATCATGAATCATACTTAAATATTGTCATATTATTTTTAAAATAAATCAATCGAATAGCAAGGGTTTATATGAGATTATATTGAGATACGTGTGGCATGGGCGTAAACATTCGGAATCTATGATGATCTCACACGCATATTTCTCAATTCTATGAGTACTCCACGCGTTTGGGTGTAATAGTCTATTCGTTAGTAGCCTTTTTTATTTTATAACTAATTTAAAAAATGTAATTAACATTTTTAAAGACACGAGATGTTCCTAAGTAATGTAATGTTGGTGCCAAAAAATATAAATAATTTTAAAATAATATTAAACTCATGTGTTTAGAACAATTTACATATAAACTGTACAAAAACAAATGTGTGAAAGTAAAGTGTAATATTAATATTTACGTGTGAAAGTAACGTGAAGTATTTATATTTACGTGTGGTAGTGTCATGAAACTCTCCATAAACTCATTACTTTAGTACAATTATATATAAAGAAACGCGTGAAAGTAAGGTGAAAAAAAGATATTTACGTGTGAAAGTATCATGAAATGCTAAATGTCATGTATTGTTCACACGTAGGACTTTAAATGAAGAAAACTACTTCAGTTTCTAACGTGTGGAAGCGTCGTAACTATAGACAAGTTACGATACTTTCACACGTAAAAAAAGGGCATTTCTGACCAATTCTCATGCCTTGGAAATAATTGCCTTGGAAATATAGGCACCCATTTTAACACATGAAGACATAATCCAATTGACCAATCAAAACATTAACAAACCATAAGAAACAGAAAAAACGACATTCAAACTTATTACTACAAAATATCAACAACTAAATAAAACAAAAATAAAATCATCATCTTCCTCAAACCACTCAGATCACAACCTCCACATCACCCCCCTCCCCCTCCCCACCCCCTCTCCTATCCCCCCTCTCCCCATTATCCATTATTCACACATTAAGCAAAATATTATATCCAAAAACTCCCATGGATTCTCCGAGATCGGAAGGGGGCTCGTCGTCGTTGGGGTCGTCGTCGTTGGGGTCACGGATGACGCAACCATCATCGAGGGGCTCGGTCATAGACTCGTTAAAGGGCTGCGCTTTACCGGGTTCGACTATACCCAAAGAGGAGTTGAGGAAGAAGATCATGTTCCCTGAGTATTTGAGGCTCGCTATGGTCGAAGCTATTCAGGAAAAGGACGTGGATGCCCCTGGGGTGAGGAGGATTTATCAGGCGGCTCATGTACCCGGCACCGAGGAATGTCAGCCGGCGGTTTGTCCGTTGGTTGTGTTTATTAATGCCAAGAGTGGTGGGAGACATGGTCCCGAGCTTAAGGAACGCCTGCAGACTCTTATGGGTCCAGAACAGGTTTGATCACTACCCCCCCCCCCCCCCGTTTTGACTTACAAGGAGCTCTAGGAACTCTAAATAGTTGTTTAAGCAGCGAGTTACATTTACGTACAATTAGTCCCAATATTGCCATGTTGCGGGCGATGGAAGAAATAATTGATTAGTTTTTGCCTAAGCATAAGTAAGAGAGTCGGATAGTAGGCACATTTAACTCTATGATAACAGGTTTGAAACACTATATATTTACTACTTTACAATAGATAAAAGAGTAAGTAATGTAAGGAGACATTTTGATTTATTTCATTATATCCAATTTGACTCCAAAGGCCATGGAAAAAGGTATGTTGGGTGCTAGTTGTCCCAAAAGATTGTCAATTCTGAATTTGATTGTTTAAGTTATGAATTTTGATGGATGACTTTGTTAAGTCTTGAACCAAATATAATGTTTGGTGAAGAATTATGTCTAAAGATAGTATTGTTCATTGTCCCACCTTTATTTTGTATGTATAGATCATATTATTATGTTTGAAAGTTATGTGTAGCTCCACCATGCCAAAAGATTGTTATGTTTTGAATTTTGATGGTTGTTAGGTTTTGAACAGATTTTCATGTATATATAGTTGGCAAAAAAAGATAAAATTTTAGTGATTTTCACTAACCTCCTTTGGTTTTATATGTATCATATTTTGTATCATATTTTGTTGAATGATGTGTTTAGTACTCTACCATGTCGAAAAGATTGTCAAGTTTTGAATGGACTATCAAGTTATGATTTATAATGGTTCACTTTGTTAAGTTTTGAACTACTTTTTTGTATAGATTATACTTAGTGAAATCTAAAGATTGTATTTTTTACTAACCTCGCCTTGTTATGTAAGTACGGTCTTATGTTTGAATGGTATGCCGTATGGTGGTTGGTCTTTTAAAGTTTGACTTTGATTTTGTGTAAGCTGTTCAACAAATTGTCAGGGAAATAAAAGATGATTCTATTTATTTTCATTTTATTTCAGTGTCATGCGCATGTAATCTTTTGCTCTTTTCCATTTTGACCAACTCCTGGATGCTGCCAGGTCTTTGATCTTCAATCTGTGAAGCCTCATGAATTTGTACAATATGGATTGGCTTGCTTAGAGAAGTTCTCCTCTCTTGGTGATAGTTGTGCAAAAGTGACTCGTGAGAATTTGAGGGTTGTGGTATGTATTTGTTGCATTTTTATTATTATACCTCTTGCTTCGTTTCGTTCATAATCTTTTTAAATCGGGCTATGGTTTGTGAAGTCGAGTTACCAAGTAGTTCACTTTCCCAATTCCTTATCAGGTGGCCGGAGGGGATGGTACAGTGGGGTGGGTCCTTGGATGTCTAGGGGAGCTTGACAAACAGGGAAGACATCCAGTGCCGCCGTCTGGGATAATTCCACTTGGCACAGGAAATGATTTATCAAGGAGTTTCGGATGGGTGAGCTTTCTTGTGTAACAAGTTGCCAATACTAATCTTAAGCATTCCTGAATTTTGCATTCATATTCTTACAGGGTGGCTCGTTCCCTTTTAACTGGAAAACAGCCATAAAAAGAACTCTTGACAAAGTGACTGACAATCCAACTTGCCGTCTGGATAGGTAAGGTTGCAAGGCTTTCTTCTTATTTATTTGTTTTAGCAGACTCTTTCCGAACTTTCTTTTCGTTTCTTTTCATTTCTTTGCCTTTGTTTTTATTTTTTTCATTAACCCTTTCTGCTAGTCGATAGTGTGGACAGACAACTGAATATATTGAGCTGTAATTGTCTTCACGTTGGGAAACTCAAGTATCATCTCAAAGTTTATGTGCTATAGTACACAATTGCATTGCAAAATGCTAGACTATGAGTCTTCAGTAAAATATAATCAGAACGTTAGTTCAGCTAATGCACTATGATAATCTCAATGAAATAATTTAGTTAGTTCTCAAAGATCTTGTCTGTCATCAGTTATCACAAAGGTAAGGTTGTTATAATCCCACTCCCCCCTCCTCCCTCCCCTTCTCTTGCTTAGGCGGGAGCCTCTTAATAGGGATTGGGGCATGTTATTGTATTGCTGCATATAATTTTTTTTGTTATTTTTCTTTTCTGCGTCATCTTTTTGTTATTTTTCCTTTCTGCGTCATTTTGTTTTACAGAGTTTGCTCTTTATACAAGATGTCTAGTCTTAGCAGCTTTCTGCATCATATTTAATGTGCAGTTGGAACCTCTTGATATCAACGCCTGCTGGAGAAGAAGTGGAAACCCCTTATTCTTTGAAGCTGACGGAAGAAGTACCTCTTGATCAGGTGGTGTACATTGGTCAATTTATGTTCTCTATCTTGTCTAATCAAATGTTAATAAATATTTAGTTCAATATAATTATTTAGATGTGGTGCTTATTATTTGTTCCTCATGTTCCTTGCTAAGGCCATCTTCATGTGTTGTAAATTGCGACATGCAAATATTTGATGTCATGGGTGAAATATCTCTACTTTGCTTCTTCGGGTGGGGGCATATGTAATGTTGCCAAATGTAACAAAAGTGTTCTACAATTAGAAGTCCGGGGAGAAAAGATGTGCACTATTTTTTTTTAGGGGATTTATATCTCTAAAGTTCAAACAGTTTCTAGTAGAGCTTCTGTTTGGGTGGCATGAGACGGTCCTGCACAGTCGCACCGAATGCTAGGAACTGAATTCAGACAGACGAGCATGCTAATATATAGGCTGGATCAGCTTTTGTTCAAAGATTGTGATTGATTCTTATTGCATAATACGTGTGTTGTTATTGTTATTACAACTTGATCTACACCATGCAGGAATTGCCTGTTGAAACGGAGTTGCCTGAAAAGACATCTTGCTATCAGGGGGTCTTTTATAACTACTTTAGCATAGGTGCGTGAATTTGTCACAATAAAGTTATATCAATAGTATAATTTCTGTATCTTTCAAGCTATTGTTCTCAATGAATATTAAGTTTACAATTTTTTCTATTTGGAGGGGCATCCCCTGTACTGTTGTATTTATCTTCAAATTAGTTATAGTTTGTTCATGTTTATTCTTAGTGTAGGTATGGATGCCCAAGTGGCTTATGGTTTTCATCATCTACGAAATGAGAAACCATACCTCGCGCAAGGTCCTATCTCAAACAAGGTTGGATTACTTTCTAATAATTGGTTCAAAAATATTTTTTGGCGGCATATATATATGTTTGTGGTTCCTATGTCATGGTTGATTTAGTGAGTGTAGGTTTTGAGATTTTAAGAATGAAAGCAAGTGACAAGATCAACTTTCTTTAACGAAAAACAAGGTCATAATCTTGAGTCCTTCCTTAGCTGAAAATCAGAGAGCTAGCTATTGCTAGATGTCATGACTCATGAGATGACTATTTAAGCCCCTTAAAGTATCCAGTTGTGACTTGCAAGACAGATGAAGTCTTTTCTCATCATGTTGGTTCTTTTTTCGAATATATTTCTTAAGATGATCTCATTGTTACGCTGTGACCACTGCAAACAATCATGTATGGTAGCTATTTTTGATAGAGACGAGAGATTCAGAAAATAATAATCATGTTTACGCGAAAATTTGAAGGAAAATAAGTTTCTGAATGACTATGTGCGTATGATCAAAACCAAGGACTATGGTAAATGATAGAGATTTTGCTTCCATTTATGGTTATTTAACGGTTTGATGTGTGTTGTTATATTATCGGTAGTGTTATTTTGTCGTCTCTCATTGTTTGACTATAGAGAATGATCCTATTATATTATTGTGGATCCTTGTGGCATCGTCTCTATGTATTGATATACTTACTATAATGATGCCAAATTCCGTATTTAACAAATTATCTTGTCTTGTAGTTGATATACGGGGGATATAGTTGCAAACAAGGATGGTTTTTCACACCTTGTAAAAGTGATCCTGGTTTAAGGTTAGAATATTCTTGTGGATTTTCTTCTTTATGCTGTCCCCTTGTATATGTAAATTGTTTTGAAATATCTTTTTATGCACTACATTGTTTATTCTGAAAAGTCATACTAAATGATCGGGCCGTGTTCTCAATTATATTTCTTGTTTACAATGCATCATCACATCAACCAAGACTCAGAGTTTAAGAGAGGTTGTGATAGTTGAATAGACAGCATATCATATATCATGCATAAAGTGAGATGTGTCTTGTAATATATTTCTAGTTTTCACCCTAGTGTGTTTGTAATTCATGCTATGTTATGTTCTATGCATATTCTCCTAGTAAACTTGTTTATGAGTGGATGTCAGACATGTACATTTATTACCAATGCTTATATCTCCTCGAAATAAATTTCTATCTAATTCGCACACTGATTCAATAATAAGTTTGAACTGGTCCTTTTTCTTATCTGTGCAGGGGCTTGAAGAACATTGTTAGATTACATGTCAAGAAGGTTAATAGCTCAGTGTGGGAGCACGTTCTTATTCCTTCAAGGTTGATAATACTTTCTGACTCTTAACAACTGCTAGAAATTTTAGAGCTTGATCTTTTTATTTTATTGTATTATACTATAAACTTTATCTGTGGCAAAGTCTTATGTTCGATCTGTTGATTTGTTTTCAGTGTGAGATCCATAGTTGCGCTGAACCTCCCAAGCTACGGTAGTGGAAGAAATCCTTGGGGCAACTTAAAGCCAGAGTATTTGGAGAAGGTATGTGTCAATCATACTATAATGTGTTTCAGAGGTTTTAGTAGCTGTATAGTAAATAAACAAAAAGATAACATCAAAAAATCGTTTCTATTTCTTCCAAAAGCGTAACATATCTTATGTGTATAGGTGTTTGATTATAAGGTGTTCACAGTTTACAAGCGTATATTGTTTGTTTTAGAAATATCTATTTTGTATGATCATTGAAGTAATCTCTGATTATTGAATCAACTACTTCTGCTTGGTTACGTTCAGAGAGGCTTTGTCGAGGCTCATGCAGATGATGGTCTCTTAGAAATATTCGGCCTGAAGCAAGGATGGCACGCTTCTCTTGTTATGGTTGAACTTATATCGGCCAAACATATTGCACAGGTATGGCAAAAAAAGCTTTGAAGCATTCCACATACATTTCGTTTTTGGTGCTCGATGGTACTGATATCCTGAGTCTACTACTTCCAATTCCCAGGCTGCATCCATTAGGTTTGAGCTCCGAGGGGGCGAGTGGTCCGAGGCATACATGCAGGTGGACGGGGAGCCATGGAAACAACCAATAAGCAAAGATTACTCTACCTTTGTGGAAATAAAGAGGGTGCCTTTCCAGTCAATAGTGGTCCACGGAGACTAGCAAGCCTCTTCTTTCTTTGTAGAGACCTAATTTGTCTGTATACTATAAACTGGTAGGTTTGTAGTAAAGAAAAACCTTCTCAGCAGCTCTCATTGTTTTTCAATTAACAGTTTAACTTAGGAGGTTGCAAGGCTGAAGGCCCTGTATCATTTCGTCTATACAATCATGTTGTTCACTGCTAACATAATCAAAGAGGATTACATGCATATGATGTGCGCTTCAATTGCACACCAAACGCAAGATGTGTTCGTTTGCTAAGGATAAAACTGGTAAAAGTTCGTGTCTTGAAAATAGGTGTTACCGGATCCGTATGGATAGGATATGGTGGTGAACCCTACTAGGTGCAGTAGAGTTACTTTATTATTGGAAGACATAGTAGCATAAATAACTCTGATATATCAATTTCAATTGGTCGCAATAATTAACAATCTGACGCAAATGTACAATAATCGTACCATATTGCAAGTCATAATCATTGGCATCTCATATTTATCGTTTCCTTCAACTCCTGACCTCCTGTTATGGCCCTCAACCTCATTGCCTTTTCAATAATGATTCATGGTATTCACCTTCACTCGTTATAATTTCTTAATTAAGAGAATTGTGTGAAAGGTATGAGAAAATAAACTTTTTTGGTGAGTTTGGTATTTGATAAAATTGGAGGGAAAAGCAACAATTTTTCTAACGGTGTATGAGATGTTATTTCTAACATTCTTGCCCAAGAAAATAAAATCTTCGGCATATTTTCTCGTTAGGGTTTAACAGTTTCATTAGTTTGGAACCATAATGTAACCATTCACGAACTTTCTAATTTAATTAAAACTTGATCTCATTATTCGAGTCAAATTACTTTAAATGTATATTATTTTATTGAAAAAAGATCAGAGAGAATACTGAATTTTCATATCTATCTCTTCTGCAATTTGGGGTCGTGATTCTGTGAGAAATTTTGTTTGGCAAAGTCGAAAGTCTAGATATAAAAATTATTTGTGTTTCCATTAGCATGCACATACATATGTTGAATTGTTGATGAAGTTACTTGACGTTTTATATTCTCACGACAACTTATATAGTATTAAACGTCAACTCGATCTTCACACTTCTTTACTAATCACATTATATATATCCATAATAAAAATTGATAATATTTTTTTATGTTGCTTATAAATTTGAAAATTAAATCCTTTTAATAGGTATAATATATAGTTTAAAATTATGAAAAGACATATCAACGTATTGATTTATATATTTTTTCATTATGTTACTCGATCTCTCTATTTGTTCATTTTTATTGTTTTTCTAGTTTCAATTTTTTTACTATTTTTTCTTGTTAAGTTATCGATAAATCAATTATATAGTTTTAAGTAATCGTCACTTTACATTTAATATACTTTTTAACTATTTTTACATTATTGTTTATAATATGCTCAAAAGATGATAAGTAAAAAATAAGGGAGAATATATGAAGCTGCAATAACAAGTTTCACACCCCACCCTTCACTCCAAATAATAAGCCAAATCTCATTTGTGGACATTGAGATGAATAAGAAGCAATAAAGCAAGCTTGTTGGTTTTATGATTTGAGGAGGGACAATATATAATAGGATTCATCGTAGGACTCCAATAGCTAAATAGTGTTGTACCTCACAATAATAGCTACCGCATTATTAATAAAAGAGATGGATTATTTTCAAATTAAAATATATACCAATTGACCCTACCTTATTGGATTATGTTGCTGTATGACCACTTTTGTCGACATTCTTCCAAGAAATTCAACTTGTGTATCCGAATAGCTAACTAGATAATATAATGTGCCCAAACCAATTTAAAAAATCATTATTTATCCCATTGAATATAATCAAATATTCTAGGTAATCTATTATTTTTCGATAGAATCTCCAAAAAAAAGATATGATTCATCACTTGAAGTAACTATTCACCACCAGGCACTACTTCTAAATTCTAATAAGTATAATGTGTCATACTTCCTTCATTTCAAATATTTGATTGTTTAGCCAAAACTTACTTTATTTAGAAATTAAGAAAATTTACTATTATATACCCTACATAATATTCTCAAAGTGAAAAATAACCTTTAAAGCAAGAGTCCAAAAAGAAAAAAAGTGATTACAAAAGTACATTAAATTCCGCAAACAATTAACTATTATTAAAAAGTAAAATTTTTTTAAACAATCAAGTATTTGAAATTGAATTAAATTTTAAAAAAAGTATTTGAAATGGAAGGTGTATATCTATTGTATACTCATTTTCTTGTATTATTTAACCTAATTGATTATGTTAGTCTTGTTAACATTAATTTATAAAACTTATTTATATTATATCCTACTTGGGTTGTCGTACTGATATATAATCACAAAGGGTACGGTAGTGCGCAATGTATTATATATGAATATGATGATGAGATAAATTGTTGTCTTATCCAAAAACTATTTTCCGCATTATAATAATAGTTCATCATTAAATTTCGGAGAATAATCATTTAAATGATGATTGTGCTACCCATATCTATACGAAAATAAATCTCTTGACATCATTCGATTTTTGTTCACAATAACAAATCTTATCATTATTGGCCACTATTATTAAGCTAGTAATCATTGTTTCAAACGAAACTTAGTTTTAATAATAGATTTAATATAATTAGTTTCACCAAACTCTATCAATCAAAATAATCTTATGTTGTTGCCTTGTTGGTTTATAATATATGGGTAAATTTATTTTGTTTATTTAAGATCCTATATATGATGTGCATGATAAGATATATAAGTTTGGAAATAGTCTGAAAAATAGTTTAATTGATAATAAGGTAGAGTGTTAATGTCAAGTCCCTGTAATCTCGCTTATTTATCCATTGTGAATTCGACTCCCTTAAGAGCGATCTAATTAAATATATAAAAATTTACATCTTTAAATTAGTTGTAATGTGAAATACATATACAGTTTGCATTTTTAAAATTAAGATGGGCTAAATAATGTTAATTTACAATGTTAAAAAATATAACAATAATGTATAACACACTTAAAAGGTAAATTAATTAATACTTTAAAAGACTCAAAAACGTTCTGAAAGTGAAACCTAGCTAGCCCTATAAAAAGCATCTAGCCCTAATGCCCTATAGAAGTAAAATTAACATTTTGGAACGGATGAAGCATTCATTGGGTGAACTAACTAGAATTATTCTATAAAGAATAAAAAGCATGTACACCTATAATTTGAAAATTGCCTCCATTCCCTCGTCTACTCTATCTAGGATAAAGTACGGATGGACATTAGTGGAATAGTTTTATAGTTTCTAAAATTTGAGTTTGCCTAATCCACATAGTTCTTTCAGGGATCTTCACACAAGCTTTATTAGGAGCCAACGGATGTCCCTTATGGATACGCTCCGTCGTAGTTAAAAGTGTGGTCGAATGCCGACCACATATATTTCAATATTTAAGTCAGTTGCAGGAAAATCTTAGAGTAATAATAGGTGAGAGCATTTAGGGGTAAGGTATCTAACAAAACGAATGAAAAATTGTATAAATATATTAAGAGGAATGAGAGATGTATCATTTTGTATTCTTGTACCTCTTGGGACACATTGGCGTCGCGGTAGAGGTATACAATGGCTAAGACCTAAAAATGCACGACACATGATAAGTTGTATGGTACACAAGTAATTAGTATTAGTTAGAAATTTTTGATAATTTATCACTAATTATATTTATATTCCCTTTGTTCCTAAAAGATTGGTATATTTTGACTTTCATGGTCAATAAAACACAATTTAAAACATAAATAACTTTTATTTTACATGCGAAAAAATTATAAGAAGTTGATATTTCAAAATTATATGTTGAGACGAATTTAACAAGATACCACATGACTAGTACTACATTATTTCTTATCGTTTAATGAGAATTCTTGATCAAACTTTTTAAAATTTGACCACAAAAATTAAAATGTACCAATTATTTAAGGACGGATGGAGTAATAAAAAACAAAAACAAAAAAAACTAATAGTTAGAAATATGTGATGATATGTATATAAGTTGATGATAACAAAATAACAAATGGTGAGATTAATATTAGTAGTAGCCACTAACCAGCAATCCAGCATGCATAGCAATAGTCAAAATAAGCGGAGCCCATAATGCACTCAACACAGACAACAATAATGCATGCTGCTGTGTACCATTTTCGGACAAGCATATACTTTCATTTCATATTATGTCTTTACTCTTTCCTCTTGTAACGCTTATATTTATGTCGTTTCGTAATCAAATGTTTGATTAAAAGAGATTCTTCATTCACAAATTTCCCCAGGACACATATTTATCGTCTACCGATGTACATTTGATTATTTTATTCAAATGTTGGCCACACTTGCCCTAATGTATGATCAAATCGTAGATCTATTATATGGTATATGTTTAATACTACCTCCATTCCTAAATGATTGTCATATTTTGACTTTTGATGGTCAACAAAACACAATTTAAAACGTAAATATATATTATTCTAGATGAGAAAAAATTATAAAAAGTTAATATTTCAAAAATATATATTGAGACGAATCTAACAAGGTCTTACAAGACTATTTTATTTCTTACCGTTTAATGAGAATTAATGGTCAAATTTTGTTATGTTTGACCAACAAAAGTCAAAATGTGACAATCTTTTAGGGACGGAGGGAGTAATATGATATTTGACATGAGCTTTCAACTAATAGGTTCAAATTTTGTGGAAGATAATTTGTATTATATTTACTTTAGTTGTCTACTAGTTAAGCATTTTTATATTTATTACTTTTATATTATTGTATTAATACTTTTATCGTTAATTTACAAAAAGAATATGATCAATTGACTTCTGACCCAAAAATAGGTGAAGTGGGCTTAAGCGACCCCATGGGGCCATGAGAGGCAGAGGAGAGGAGGGGGTGGACCATAGGCCAGCCGAACTCGGGTCACGGTCCATTATGATCTTTTTAACAATTGTACATTTAATATTAAAATTTGGTAAAATATTTGGTTTTATATCAATTGGTCCAATCACAAATTTGAGAACAATTGTTTATAAAATTATTTTATATGGAAGAATAAAATTGCAAATATAATTATAAATAATTTATTGGTAATATTATAAAAATTATAAATTCTCCAAATTTATTTAATAATATAAAAAATTGTATACTTAAAGTATAAAAAAGAAAAAGTATGCATTTATTGCTTGAATACGAAACATACCTCCTTTGGTTATATATAACTGAAAAATGGAAAAATAAAAATGGCTTTAATAAAATTATATACTTTTATATATATTTTGTAAAATAACTACCCAATAATATCATCAAATATCTTGTATTAATTAGTAAACAAATGTTAAATTTATTAAATTTCAAATTATATTTTAAATGTGATAAACAAATTTGCACTGATTAAATTATACTACTCCCTCCATCCCTAATTGATAGGGAAATATACCCAAAATAGAAATCCCAATATTGATTCCATTTTGACCAAATTTAGTAAGAAAAATTGGAGGGAAAATGAGTTATGTGAGAGAAGCTCAAAATTTCCTAAAAATGTGTGTAAAAGTAAAGTGCTCTATCAAATAGGGATGGAGGGAGTACATAAATGTATGGTCTATTTAAATAAACTGAAAAATGAAATTGGCCCAAGGAATTGAAATGGGATATTAATTGAGGGGAAGCTATACAGTTTCACGTCGCCGCATCGCTTGTGTAGGTCTTGACACGTGTTCATGCAAGCCTCACGTGATCCTCTTTAGGTCTACACGAGTATAATGCAACCTCAAACTACATTTCTTTTTTTGATAGATAAAGATCAAACTTACAAAGGAAGGTAAATATCCTTTCCTTTGTATGATTGCCAAAATACAAAATAGTAGGAGTCATAAACATAATGATTTGAAGCACTATTACAAAAGGAGGAGAAACAAAAACAGTCAGTAGATAGATCCGACAAAATCGTTCTCCAATGAAGTGTCAAATCAACCATCCTATTATCCGCCCAAAAGTCCTTCCATGCCTTCGATTTAACCAAAATGGGCCCCTGTCTAGCAAAAATTTGTGAGAAAATCAAATCAATAAAGACATGTAAGGAGGTGGGTCTCCTATTTGCGGCCAAGATAAGACCCAACAACAAAATTTCCATAAGATGAACATCCAATGACATAGAGGTGCTGCCATTGGTAGTTCCAAAGGATGTAGTTACGTTGATTACTACATTTCTATTACTTGTATAGTTCTACGTTTACTTATTACTAACTCTAAATCATTTCTGGCTAAGTTTTCCGTTCAAAATAATATTTGTTGATTCTTTAACATTTTTTTGTTAAAATTTTATTTCTCTTGTTAGTTTTTTTTGTCAAAGTTGTCTTTTCCTTCAATTTTTCTAAAAATTAGCCCTTTTTTATGTTTATCTTGATTTCGCCCATGATAAGAAGTATATTAAAAATATAAAAGTATAATTTTTTATACTAAAAAGATAAATAAAAGAAATCAGAGGGAGTATTAATTTAGAAGCAGATTTTTTTGGGTGGCATTTTGTCATATTGGTAAATGAGCAATAATTGCTATTCATAACACAGTGGTTCAACAACTTCCAATTTATGTTATGCTCATTGTTTTTTGTCACTTAATGCGTTTTGATAACGACATTTTAGTTATAGTGTAAAAATGTATCTAAAACATTAACAAGATACAAAGAAAAGGAGTGAAAATTAGTTAGTTACCATGATTTAATTTATAAGGTAGGTATGGTCTGTAAAGTTGCTTTCCCAGTTCATAAATTACAGACTCTAAATTCTATCCCTTTATCTAAAAACAACTTTTCTTACGCGAAATTCAAGGGAAATTAGAAAATACAATATATCACAAATATATATATTTTCTCTACGTTTTTTCTGATATGGTGAAATAAAAAAGAAGGAATTTCTGTTGTGTTAATTAATGCTTAAATAAATTAAAGGATAAAGGGACAATAACATAAAGTTACTTGATGAATGAGTACTAGTTATCAACTTGATTAGGATCATATGCAACAATTACTATATAAATCAATATTAGATACATAATAAGTATGTTACAAATGTCCTATTTAATATGCATATACCATAAATATATAGGACTAGTTACATTACTTTTTATATCAAATAAAATTGATAAAATTATATCATAAATTGTGTTAGAATTTTTAAATTGCTCTATGTACTAGCCAAAACCCAACGTCAAGATGCGGCTTTTCTCTATCACAACCCACTAATACTCTTCTTCACCGATACACTTAATAAGATCGACCACTATCAATTATATCTGCGTCATGTTAATGGTGTTGTGTTACTGTTTAAACCAAAACAAAGAAAATCGATGACTTAATAGTTTAGTGAAATGACTTAAGCGCTCACTCAAATGTCTCGGTTAAAGTTTTGTCGAAAACATATTCTTACATCCACATGAGAGTAAATAGAATTTTCGAAAATAAGTAAATTATAATGACAAAATTGGTAATGATAATACTAAGCAGACAACACATTGATCTCTGATTCCATACTCAAAAATTATTTACATCTCTGAAAATCCAACAATCTTCAGATCATCATCACTCTGCTTACCATCTCTCAAAAACCAAAAATAAAATTTTAAAATAAAATAAAGAAGTTGAAATCAAGGAACATTTTGTTGGGTAGCTAAATCAGCAGAAGTAGAATTCTCATATTCTTCCTCTGTTTTTCCACTGCTTTCACTACTGCAACTGCAACAAGTAGTTGATGTAGAAGAATTGCTTCCAAATGAAGAAGCTCTGCTCGAAATTTGTGTTGCTAAAAATGTTGGTTTCTCTTGTCCGGCCATAATCACAAGAAACTTCTCCTCATAAACAGGTGGCGCCACCTTTAGACCGCCTTCTCCACCCTCCCCTGCCTCCAGGTCTCTCTCGGTTTCGTTCTCGTGGTCACCTGAAAGCTTCCAGTAGGAACAAGCGAGGATCAAGAGAGCGAAAGCGATGAGACCCAACATTGCAGCTAGCCCACCGAAGAGATACGGCACCGGTGAGTGCCACGGCGACCGTTGCACGGAGGGGCCGCTTGCTGCAATTGTGTGTATTGCTGCTCCAGTTGTCATCTTCAATAGACTTCTTGAGTTTTTTTTTTTCTTTTTGGGATTTTGTTAATAATGTTATGAAATGATTATGGAGTTTATCAAAGATTAAATTTTTTTATTTGGGAAGTTTGATGGGTTGGGAGAATGAAGGAAAGAAATGATGAAAGATTGAATGAGGAGGATGATGGATTGAGGTGGTTTATATAGAAAATTGGCGTGAGCGAAAACAATGTAATACACGTTACATGATACTTTTTGTTGATTGTTTTTAAAAATCATTTCAAAAATTATACGGAGTAAATAAAATATGTGACATGATATTAATAAATGAAATATAAATCGTTATTTAAAGCGTTATGATTCGAATTAGTGAAAAAAATATTAAAAGGTTGTATATATAATTAAATAAGAAAATGAAAAAGTGGTGGTGGTTTTGATGGTTTATGTTATAATACATTGCCTACATGCTAATCATATTGTAAAACAAGGTATCTGTGTGCCACCTAAAAATATTGTGCAGAATTTCTGCTAATTTATTTCTTTCTTTTTGGTAAAACAAGTATCAGGAGGAGTGTATGATGTATTGTTAGGACATTTTGTATTCTTTTGAGAAATTGGGATTTGTTTTACTGTTTACGATGTTTTTAGATGCAATAATTGTTTCTACAAACAAATATTTGCAATGTGAATATTGTAATTATAAAAGGTAAGATTAAAAAAAAATTTGATTTTAAGTCGAGGATAGTTTTATCTACACAAATAATGACGTGGATACATAGTAGAGAATATTGTTTTGATGAGAGTGTAAGAAACATATGACTGACCTAGACTTTGTTTCGAGTTTTGATTGTTTTTGTACTTTTTACATAATGCAGAGTACATTTTATTTTCTTAAATTTCTTACCTTAATGTGTGATGAAACTCCTGCCTTTGATATGTGTGATGAAAGATACTCGACCAAATGTTAAAATTGTCACATTCATCTCCCTATCTAGAGAGCTCTCTCTTCAACTTTTCTTGTTCAGATAGATTCAATTAGGAATACATACATACGTAACGTAGATATGCTCTTCACTACCATCTAATACAATTTCTTGTATATAAAACATTATAAATGAACAAGGAGTATATATTGCATGCAAATTGCTCGATTAATACAAATTTATTATTATTGTACTTTTTTTGATTTTCAATTGTCACACTGAACATGTTACATACTTACATGTGTATGTATACATTTATAAGTTTTACAATGTAACATTTGGAAATAGGATTTTTACGATAAAAACAATTTCGATGACTTAGGCGTACACGGCATCTGTTTGTTATTGGAATTTAACGCGTATTTCATGCATTTAATATTTTCTTTACATTAAAAACAAATTAAATGCACATACATTGGGGAAATGGAAATAGTACTTTAAATTTGAAAGGGGATCTTTTTTTTTGCTATTATGGCGTCATTTATTTATATGGTGAGTGGGACTTGGTTTGTTAAGCTTTATCGCATATCCAAACCACAGTGGAGCGCACTCAAGGACCCAAAAGAGGTAGCAGTTTTGATTGGGATTCAGATAAAGCTATTGTGGGAAATGACTTATGTGAGATTTATTTATATTTTTCTGATGTGATTAGTCTTTTTTTTTTGTAAATTGTACCTATGTCTTCTAGTGAAGTACAGAATCCTAGTTCCACAAAAGTAATAAATAAATTAAAAATATTATCATTACTTGTACTATTGAACTTCCCTTTTAAAATGATAGAGTACGTCACTCTAATGAGCTTATTAGTAAGACTCTCATTGGATCGGTTTTTGCGGTTTCTTGGCCTAAAAAAATCGATTCGTAAAATTCGATTTTTTCAGCAATGTAGGTCGAAACCGATCCAAGTAAATTGGGTAATCGGGTTTTGGTTATGGGCTTTTGCTATTGGATATTTACGTGACGAATTGCATAACTTATTTGTTTTTATGTCAGTTTTAACTTTAACCTTCACCAAAGAAAGACAAAGAATAAGATGTCTTGTCGAAGGTGACAACAAGAGTAGTGTTGTTATTGGACATGGAGAACCGAGATCCGCCTGGTACCCGATCTGCAATTTCCAATCCGTTTACCCACCCAGTAAGATAACGAGCGATCCGGGAACAGGTAAAATAATTTAACCGATATCCGATAATTAAAGTACCCGATGACATATTCGATGTTAATTTTCAGATGTTATATTATTAATTTTGAATACTTTTAAAAGATTTTTTCTATTAAATAGTTTTTTTATTGGATATACCTAGAACGGGTCCGGAACGGTATCCACCCGATAAGTTATCGGGTGGATACTAGACATAAAAATTATGCGCTATGGTTACCGGTTGGGACTGGTAACCTCTCGGTCCGGTTCCCGGGAAAGCGGACTAGACCGGAATCATCACTAAACAAGAGTAAGAAAAATGGCCGGTCGAGGTGCAAGAATGCAATATGGAGACACCAAAGAATATGGAGGCACATGTGATGAGAACGAAAAGTGGATTAGCTGATCACGTTTCTCACTTTCTTAGGTTCACTAACAAATGCTCGAAAAATATAACAAATACCCTTTTGTTACAGCTTTTAAGGCGTGCTTAAAAGTGATGATATAAAGGTATTTGTTGCGCCCGTAGCCATAACATATCCTTTTACTACGCTTTTTCGGTATGTAACAACAGAAGCCAATAGTACGTATAGTTTGGTTATAATAAAAACTTTGGCAAATGGCCGTAGCAATCACCTATGTTTTCTGATGTTCCAGTCCATCACCTGTGTTCTTAAAAGTCACTTTACGAAACGCAAATTCTTCATTATTTTTAAATTGGCTCGAGTTCGAACCAAATCTTATGTTGGAGATCCATGCATATAAAAGTTGATATAGGATACAAACAAATATTTTCGTTATTTGTTCGAGTTCGAAACAAATACTTTTTCCAAAAGTAATTAAACCAAACATTCTATTCGAAATCTATATATAAGTATATAACATTCTTTTCTATTCGAAATCTATAGTAAGTTCATATAAGATAAAAACAAATAATTTCTCTAGTTATTGTGCCTTGCAATTTTGATTAAATTGAGATTTGTGATGATTAATTAAAACAAACAATTATTAGTTTTCAATATTTAAAGTTCGTTGATGTTATAATATGTCAATGAATGAAGAAAATTAATACTCCCTCCGTCCCTAAAAGATTGTCACATTTTGACTTTTGGTGGTCAACAAAACACAATTTAAAACATAAATATCTATTATTCTACATGCGAAAAAATTATAAAAAGTTAATATTTCAAAAATATATATTGAGACGAATTTAACAAGTCCCACAAGACTATATTATTTCTTATCGTTTGATGGGAATTCGTGATCAAATTTTGTAATGTTTGACTAACAAAAGTCAAAATGTGACAATCTTTTAGGGACGGAGGGAGTATTTTATAGTATATTGATGACTTACGAGTTACACATTAATTAATTAAATAGTTAATTAATCGGTTCAAGCAATTTTACAAACCATTATTTGTTTCAAGATGAATATCATATATGGTCTAGTTTTGTATGAATGAGATGCTAAAATCCAAACGTTACATCAGCATCCCACTAACCTAGAGGATAATGGATTCTTTACTTATATTCTAAATAATTCCTTTGGAGAAGTGCTACGTAAAACATCTAATTTTGTACTTAACCTCCACTAATTGATTGTTATAATAAATATACTGCAAACTAAAACCAAATCCCACTTAGTTTATTTTTAGTTGATACGGTTACCTTGGTGGACAACTATAATGTAATAATCATATTCGAAGAAGACTTAGCACACTAACAGTAATAATTTTCTTGTGTATGTGAAGTCCTCTTAATTCTTCATATTATTATAATATAAGTTTAACTTCAATCGAATATTAACTTCAATCAATTCGAATTGAAACGAAATGCTAATATGAGTGTATATATACTAACTTAGCTTTCATGGTTTCTCTCAATTCAGATTTTTGAATCATGGTAATAGTATAAGGATTTTGATTTTCATATTCGAAAGTCCAAATATTAACTACATTCATTCTATTAATGTTACATTTTATTTTACTTTATAATAAGCTGTAAAGATAAATTCTATCCTTAACAATATTATTAAACTCTACCCTTAATAACATAAAAACAAAGACCTATATATGGTGTGTTTGGATTGGGGTGAATCATGGGTTCATAATCTGGAGTAAAAGGATTCGAACCTTTGCATGCCGGTACCAAAAACCGATGGTGATAGAAGG
This sequence comes from Echium plantagineum, assembly GCA_003412495.2. Taxonomy (NCBI): domain Eukaryota; kingdom Viridiplantae; phylum Streptophyta; class Magnoliopsida; order Boraginales; family Boraginaceae; genus Echium; species Echium plantagineum. The sequence continues at coordinate 32,216,290 of CM016564.1, forward strand.
GAATTTAAAAGAAATTTGTATTTGTGAACTAAAATTGGTTTCTAGGTAGGAGAATTCATTACCACTGATTCACCCCTATTACCACTGATTATCCTCATATTTTCTCCCCTCTAAATCCGAGGAGAATCACATTTTAAATTATATTTCCCCTCATTCCCCTTAGATTCTCCTAGTTTATAATTATGGTACCCAAACAACAATAAAATATATTCTTAGTGATTCCCACTAATTCCCTTCCCTTATGGTCCGTTTGGATTGGGTAGGGGAAGAGAATCAGGGGGAATCAGGGAGAATATATTTTATTGTTGTTTGGGTACCATGATTTTGAACTAGGGGAATCAGGGAGAATATATTTTAATGTTTAATATTGTATTCTCCTTGATTCCCCTTGAATTTGGAGGGTAGAGATTTGGAGGGGAATGAGGGGTAATCGGTGTGAATCAATAGGGGAATAGTTTCTCCTAGGTAGAAAATTATTAGGTTCCCAAACACACAAAAAAACTAAATTCTCCCTGATTCCCCTTGATTCACCCCAATCCAAACAGACCATTAGGATAATTTTAAAAAAATTTCCTCCCACTAATTCACCCCGATCCAAACACACAACTAATATAAACTTGACCCTTAACAACAAAATACCCCATCTTAGAGGATAATATAATACTAAATAGTAAAGCATGGAAAACTAACATTTATATACTAATTAAAAAAGGCTTAAAGATGTTGTAGCTTTAAAGTAAGGCGGAGAATCACATGTGAGACGAAATACAGAATCCAAATTAAAAAATTGGCAGAGATTCCTTGTTATTTACCAAACCTCCCCCAATTTATTTGTTCCTCTACTAGAAGATAATTATAAAATTAACTGCAATATCCTTGTGAAATAAGTGGGATTCTACTTCTTTGCTTACGCAATAATTTAATAGTTATACCACCTAAGTATCAATTTGATCGAGAGCCTTGATTAGTCACTTTTAAAAGAATCTAGATAGAGAACATTATTATTATTCAAGATATATGTATTAATGGGTAGTACTTTTTTTCTTTTAGATAAAATGAAGTAAAGCCATCAGTCAAGTTTACTTATAGAGTCCGGTTTCGGTGCACCAATAATTCTATGTATTAGGTGTATTGTGTATCAGATACCCATTTAAAGGTTTCACGTGGGTACTGTACCCACTTAAAACTTCATCATTGGTACAAGAAACAATATCAACATAACTAGTACCTAAATTATACTATAACAATGGTACAATACCACATATTTATCAATCCAAAATAAAAGTAGTAAATATATATGTGATTTGTAAATTGACCCACAAATATATAGATAATTGTAGCGTGACCCTTAATTATATAAATAATTGCATCATGACCCTTAATTTATAAGATATTATGTCCAAACCCCCCTTGATGAACCTGATGCATGGAAGTATTGATGCACCCAATCTTTTCACAATAAATATAGAACATCTATATTTTTAGATAACATTAATCTAACCCTAACCCTAATAAACTCTATGGGCCTATGGGTTAGGATTGCAGATTAGCCTAACACCTTTCCTCAAACTCATGGTAATTTGATAGAATTTCCATGAGTTTGCAATACAACAACAATAAGGAGTAAAAAAACATAAAATTGGATCAAGTCGAATTCGTGATCAGTGCTTGTCGGATTCGCCAGACAACACGTACCGCCAATCGTCAATCAGCAATTGCCAGGAACGTCATTCTTTTCGAACCCGGTCAGATTAGTGCGTATAGGACTCGCCAAACAATGCATATCGGACTCGTCAGACAATGCGTATCGGACTCGCCAGACAATGCGTAATTCGCCAATCAGTAATTGTTATAAACGCCATCTTTTTCGAACCTGTCAAATCAGTGCGTGTCGGATTCGCCAGACTACGCATAATTCGCTAATTAATAACTGCTAGGAACGCCATCCTTTTCGAACCTGTCAGATCGGTGCGTGTCGGATTTTCCAACTACGCATAATTCGTCAATTAGTAATTGCCAGGAACGCCATCCTTTTCGAACCAGAAAATAGAATGTTTTAAATTATGCCGGTGAGTATCACATAATAGAAAACTCACGGGCAGGGCAGCGGAAGTCATATTTAGGCCTCAAGGATCGATAGGCTCTGATACCATATAGAAATATGGAGGAAGATATTTTATTAATATAATTGTTATTGTGTTGAATACAATATAGAACATCTATATTTATAACTAACATTAATCTAACCCATAACCCTAACACTTATTTACTCAAGAATATTATGATTCTTTGTCACATTCACTTATTTAAGGTGGTTATTATTTCTCCTATTGTTAACATTTTTGTGACGTTGCCTCTTAGAGCACTCACATCAGCTTCCTCAAAAGTTATTTTTGATTTTGAAAAATTAAGAATATAAAAAAATAGTGCTACATCAGCTCCCCTAAAATAACTTGGGCCCACAATTTTTTTTTCACACACCAATGAATGGTACAAATATTCACCAGTGCCAATATTGCAGTTACCATAATTTTCTCTTCTTCCCTCAAAAAATTTGCTCACTTCCCTCTATTTTCGATCTCTCCGAAATTCTGCCGCCATTTTCTTTACTAATGATTTCAATTAAATTAATTTATTTTTATTCAAAGGTTGAAAGGCAAGTTGTGTTTTCAAGTAAGTAATAGTATTGAAGTTGTTGAACTACAAAATAGATTAAAAATTACTTTTAAATTTAAAATAAAAGAATTACATGACAAAAATTTATTGACATCTTATGAGAAAATTTACACTTTATTCGTAAGTTATTTGAGTCACATACGCGCTTTAAAAGATATAGTTGTTGAAAATTTTAAAAATATTTATATATTTGAAATATTAGTTTCAGTGTTTGTGAATAATAGGGAAGCTGCTAAACCACAAACATAAAATGCTAGTCCAAAAATAAGAAAATGGCGGTTACAAGTGAATTATAGAGAAAAATATGAGGGAGCTGATGTGAGTGCTCTTAATTGATACATATATGACTTTTTTTAGGGAAGGACAAAAGAGTAATTTCAAGTCTAAATTTAAAAAATGAAAAGAAGATAATTGACCCTAATTGATTTAGATGTTCAATTACTATTTTATCTCTGAAACATTCATGTTCTTGGCATATACATTGACAAATTGTTGACTTCATGGGAGTTAACAACAGAAATAAAAGTAATAACTATTCTTAAATGAACGATATCATAACATTCATGAATGGGTGAATGGTTAGCGCATAATAAACAAGAGTAATGGGTTACATCATTTTGCCCTTTTTTTCTTTTTTGTAAATTAGCGATGATGAGGTGAGTTTCGGACCTATGACCTTTTGATCACTAACAAGAACCTTTTTATTAGACTATTCGATTAATTAACTTAAATGTGTAATGTAGAGGAATATCTCATAATTTTATTTTATATTATAAGAAATCAAAGTTATGTGAATATGTATGTAAATTATTCATTTGCGAAGCATATACTCCATTCACCACATCACAGTAGTATATAAGATATTGATAAACTGTATTGGGACGGAAGATTGGAAGAACTAATAATTGATATATAAATTAAACGGAACTATAACTTAATTTATTTTGCTGTTGAAGCCACAAAATATATAATGATCACACCACATCACATAGTGTTGTCGATAAATCAGTGGATTAAGATGTAATAATTCATAAACTTAATCACTTTTTGAGTGGATTCGTATCTTCAATTATTTTTCTATGTAAAAACTAGACTTATGAAAATAGGGGTTGGTAACCACGCACCATTATAATGAATATGTTCTTTATATAATATTCCATGCTATAGTAAATAATTAGACAGCTCCTCATTCTGTAAAGCACTTTTAATTTAAAATTGTTGTTAAGTTGCAATGTTCTGTGGAAAATTAGCAATAGTTAAAGAGAGATTAGTTGTGATAATTATTGTTAAGTAGTCCTATATATTATAGTAGTAGTTATTTAGAGAATGAAGATAAAGTGAAGCACTAAGGCAACAATATGGATAGGAACAATGAATTGCTTTTTAGGCTTCTAGTATTAGTCATTAGCGTATGGTATACATATGGTTATAATCTATACTTAAGAAACTTAATAAATGGTAAGTGCTTAGCTTATTCCCTAGCTAGTACAAGAGAAAGAGATAATGTTGGAATCTATTTAACAAAAGCAGGACCCCCTCGGGCCCTCGTCATTGATGACAATCACAAATCGAGAGATAGGGTATTTTATTCTATCATAGTCTTATTATGTATTAAAAACAATCAAATAATATTATTACGGAAGTTATGACACAAATAGTTCATGAAAAAAATCGGATAATTTGGGACGGGGAGGAGTGACATGCCGAAATAATGGTTTTTGAATGGAAGTATATATAGGAGAAGGAATCAATGCAATAAAAAAGTAAAAATACTCCTAGCCAAATGAATATGTCACTAGGCCAAGTGACTATGGATGATTATATTGTGATTTGTGAAGCTTGCAAGTTTGGGTGAATAATTGAAGCCATTTAGGGTTATGTAAAAAGATGAGCATTTTAGAAAAATGTTCCCTACTTGGAGGAAAGTTTTAGGATGTGGCCCTCATGTAATGATGCTTTATGTCCAATATCTTCAAATGATCATGTATGCATGCTTAGCTTTCACTGTATAGCTATTATCAGAGAATATTTAACACATTATATGATTCTTGATGAGAACTCTAAACAGGATATTTCTTCGATTTATGCATTCGGTAGAAAAAGGAAAAGCTTGGAGTACTGTTTAAGGTTAATTTTCTTCTTATATTCCACACTATTTTCTCCACTTACAACCATACTAATTTTGGAGACATAAACTTAGCTTCTTCTAAATTATAATGTTTCACAATTAATTTGTAATAATATTATTAATATCTATCAATCCGAGATTGTACCTTTAAATATTCACATCACCTCAGTCCGACTAACAGAGAGTATGTAATATATGGATCGTCTTCAATATACTTCTGCACTTGTAACTCAGATCATCAAAAATTGACATATAATTAAGTATATATTTGTGTGATAATAAAGATCGACATTGTGTTAAAGTATACGTCGAATCATGAGGACGTGAAGTTAATTGCTGGAAGTTAAAATTTAGAATCACATACATATATGCATCAAGTGATTTGGATTTGAAATGTGGTTAGAAGGGAATATATGACAACAAATAATATCCTGCCGAATTTCCGAGATAGTATATGTTTGTTGATTGAGATAATGAGCTATGACTTACTATGTCTCGTTTATCACTCGACACAGTAAAATCATCATGGCATGTCTACTCTCAATGTTCGATCAAGAATGTCAATATGGAATATGAATTTGTAATCGTCACCTATAAGCGTCGCATATTAGGCTACCTAAATTTATTATTTGAATATTTGTACTTTCAATAACCAAAATTAGAGAATCGATCGATAGATCATTTTAATGCTGGTACATAAATGTAAAACTATATTTTGATGAAAAAAAATTATAAAATATTAAGAACATAAGAAAATGGAATTAGTTCAAAATTTTAAAAAATCACACCATCCTAAAATTAAATTTGAGGGAGGAGATGATATGATTAGTGCCGCGGGGATGGTCAACTTGTTGGTGAATTATATGTAGGTGAGCTTGTGATCACACCTCTACCATTACTTTTTTGATCGAGTCTTTCACACGAAGCTTGCTAGTGTAATTTACAAGCTGGTGTAGTTTGCATGATATTATGTGCACAATTATTGAATAACAACGACGTGCTTGTCCCCCATTACAAAATTAAAGAGGGGAGATATGATTATATGAATAACAAGGAAGGTACATGAACAATATGAAGAATAATCGATCCGAGGAAGACGAGCCGTATCTCTCTGTATATTAAGAGTATTTCTCATATTGTCACATGTTACAAAATTGTAGAGCGAATAATATTTATCTTTTTTGATACCTAAAAAAAGTATATGGCAATTTGGGTAAGTGCTTCTATACAGTTAACCTAGTCCATTCGAACTCCTCACTTTCCCTCTGGGCTCTGGCCTGAACTCAAGTGTAGCATGCTTAAAAACGTATTTGAAGTTCGCATGCCCATTCATTAAGCCCAATTCGTTGTTTTGGAATTTTATTTGGACGAGCCCTTTCTGGCTTGGTTCATTTTATTTCTTTAGTTCCATCTAATATAAGTATTTTTTAAAATTAATACTTGCTCAACCCGTTTTGAAGCTAATACTTGCACGAACAAAAATTAGGTAGGATAAAAAGTAGTAAGAGATCACATTGAAAATCTAAAAGAACAATTATTTGAAACTATATAATTGATTAGTCGATAATCTCATTAGAAAAGATAGTTAATAAATTCATTGAGATGTAAAAATACAATTTCCTATGCTAGAATAAAAAATACTCCACTGAACAAACAAATTGTTCAAACAACAAATAAAAAAAAGTAGAGGGAGTATTTTTTTTAGACACAATATTGTAGTAATAAAAAAACATAATTGTATGCTCTCGATCTCTATCTAATGAAGATTATTCACTTTTCTTTTTAAACGTTCGTAACTTATCTTATTGGTCGAACTTATCTTATTTAACCAATTTTTACATGTATTGTTCGAGATAAATCCACTTTAACAAAAATGTCTATCAAATTGGCCTTTGAACCCTTAATATACATGAAATGACTAAATCATACCATCAAGAATAGCATCTCTAGAAAAATGACATCAACGAAAGTATATTAAAAGGGTGAATGTTAATAATATGAATCTAAGCCAAGTCCTAAAGAGGGTCTAGACAAGAGAGTCACTTGTCATATATTATTGTCACATATCTTGCATTATTTTGCTTCATATTAATAGATTAAATTATATTAATACAAAAACCATCTTATATATTCGAATCCAATCATATAAACACAACATACCTTATCTGTATAATATGTATATAGTTACCTAAGTAACACATTACTTATTACATTAATATGGTCTCTCCCCTATATAATTTCCAACAGGAAAATAATTACAAGTCATAAACACATCCCCACTATCACAAACAACTCTAGCACAACCAACTTTTCTTGTACTCTTCCACACTATTTGTGTATAATGTCCACAAATTTGGCCTTCCACACAAGAATTTGTCCCATAATTATAGTACTTTTCCTCACCAGCCCATGCTCTCACTGCATCTCCTGGACTCCATAATGAGCCACTCCCCCAATATATATTCTCTCCAAGTTTGAAATCATCCTCTGGGAATGAATGCATTGCTTTGCAGTCCTCTTTTCTTTTTCCAGCCCACCATTTCGCGTAGCTTTCGAGCTGTGAATCCCATGTCAGCGGTGCCTCCATTTTGGCTGCCCTTGCTAGGTTGTGGAAGAACAAGAATTGGATGGCTTCTGAAAGGCAATTCCAGCAGAGCTGTTTGGAGATGGTGTAGATTGTTTCGTTGTTGTTCGGGTTTGGGAGAGGTTTCGTTGGTAGTGAAGGAGGAGTTTGTGAGGATGTCAATGTGTTGTTGTTGGTGGCAAAGAGAATGATGAGTAGAAGAAGTAAGTGATGAAGCTTCATAATTCTTGATGGAGGTGAAAGTGAAGGAAGCAGAGAAATGAATTCTTCTTTGACTCTTTCCACAAGGGTGGTACCTATAGTTTATATATACGCATTACACGTTAGCGGATCAACGTGCAACTTTTGTGATAATCATGCCAGTATACAATTAAATTGTTACTGTAATACACTATTGAGAATTAAAATACAAAGTTAGTGTCATTATCGGGGATCGGTGTTGAGCAAATTGTTGTACAAACTTAGATATTTGACAATTTGAGATGGTGAAAGAATTGTTAGCATGACCCGTGAAGGAGGGATAAGCGACAACAGGGTGAATATATATGTTGATAATTCATAATTGGACCCGTGAACTGGTTATTTGTTCTATACTAGTATTAATCATGTTGATTGACAATTGAAATTGTCCATTCTTAACTAGAAATCCAGATGGCTGCATAACAATGGATGGAAGGTTTCAGTTGGATCCTCTGGCAGAGAAATGAGCCATGTCATTGCTTGGTTGATGTTGATGTGCTTTTGTCAAAGCATAAGCAATGATTGATTTTTCTTTTACTAACACGATCCCTAAGTCTTCAAAACACGTCATTCAAGTAAATTACACTAGATAAATCCTGCGTGACAAACTCGATCAAGAAAGCATTGGTAGGAGAATCTGAATTTATAACCTTACAATCACAAGATCACCTACTCTACGAGATACCAACTTAACCACTTTACGGATTCACTCATTCTTCTATACAATATCCATTCTGGAGTAAATGAATGTTTGTAGGAACGCTTTCTTTCAAATGTCCAAAGTAAAGTATATTCAGTTTCAGGCTTTGAGCATGCATATTCAGACTTACCAGTTACCACCCTGTGGACTATTAAGAATCAGGCTTATGGGCTACTAGGTGGGCTTTAGACAATTAAATACTGTACGCCTGTAAGGTTGTAACTACTAGTAGTAGTACAATATTTTATAGGATCTTTTTAAAATGTGTCTTAAGGGCACATGTTAAGCATTAAATATGAAAATAAAATTTAACATTCAGAAGCATATAAGGCAACACTCATAAGCATACAAAGTAACATTCAAATTTCAAATACAATTAATTATCAATTATATTCCCTTATTAACTTCTTAACCTGTGTCCTAAGAACACATTTTGGAAAAACCCAATTTTATATGTGGATGTATGAATTGGGATGAGATTGAAGACTCCAATCTTATCCCAAACTCCTTGTCTATCATGCCTATTTGGGTTATTTTCTTCAATTGGAAATTAACCTCAACATTCTTAATATATTACACTTTGAAGTTTGAATCCACTTATTATAATAATCATATTATTGGTTCGATTCGTTGTTTGTGCGACCTCATTGACTAGATTAATAAAAGATATATACTACGAGTTCCTTTTAATTATATTAAACTCTTTTAGTATAACTGTATTGAACTTAAGTTTAAGTGATCTAATCAGTTGAATCAATTCTAATTGTTCAACGAGCATATTTATATGAGTTGATTATACTCATACTTCCAACAATATAATCCTCCAAATTGCATTTTATCATTAATAATTCATTAGTGAATAAAAAATTAATAAATTGTAACTTTTCACATGACAAGTTCACAAGTTCATTACTCCCTTCGTTGCAAAACTAATGATTATATATCAAAATTAGAAATTTTCAAATCTTATGTCTTATTATTAAGGTTATTGAAAAGAGATTTTCAACAAATTTTAAACCGTCAAAATATGAGTTAAAATGAAGGAATTAAAGCAAAATCAAAATTGATTATAGTAGAGTGGGGAGATTTTGTAAAGTTATAATCTTTTTGACCGTTAAAAGTTCAACTGAACCATTAGTCGAGGGATCAAATTGCAAAACTTTTGACAATATCTAGGACCAAAGTGAAACTGGCAAAGTATCTAGGACCAAAATGCAACCTAGTCCCTCAAACTGGAACCATTTCAACAATTAGCACCAATCAATAAGTGACATTTGTTTATATTAAAAAAATAATCTACATTTATCTTTAATTATTTATCATGTAATTTTAACTAATAATTATATATTTTTGTATATAATATTGATGCGATTATCTTTCTTCAAACTCAAATTCTAATTATATGTGATCTTTTCTCTAATATTCTCTCATATATACGTTACAAAATCTAAATTAAAAACAAAAATATTCACAGAGTACATCGCACTTGTTGGATTGTAATACTCAAACGACTAGTTAAAATAGTAATAACTTAAGTAATATAATATTTCATCCGTCCCTACAAGATTGTTATATTTTAACTTTTGATGGTGAAACATTATAAAATTTGATCATAAATTCTCATCAAACGATAAGAAATAATATAGTCTTGTGGGATCTTGTTAGATTCGTCTCAATATATATTTTTGAAATATCAAATTTTTATAATTTTTTTGTATGTAGAGTAAGAGATATTTACGTTTCAATTCTTGTTTAATTGACCATGAAAAGTCAAAATGTGACAATCATTTAGGGTAGGAGAGAGTAGGCATGTTAATGAGCCGAGAAGCTCGAAAAGCTCGCTCGAATTCGATTCGAAAAGCTCGGTTCTTGACTCGATTCGAGAAATCAAACATAGAATCGAGCCCTCACTTTCGATGTTCGACCAAACGAGCCGAATAGCTCGGCTTGGCCTACCCTTTTATATTTATACAATAAATTCTTGGAGGCACCACCAATCATATATATCTTCATTAATCATGGGTGTAATCCCATGGCGTGAAACACGGTAAAAACAAGAACCTCAAACTCTTAACCCCGTTCATCTCATCATCGAGTCCGGATTCGGTGCATCAATAATTCGGTGCACCCGGTGCATCAGGTACCCATTTAAAGGTTTTATGTGGGTACTGTACCCACTTGTAACTTCATCATTGGTACTTGTACCACTATAACAATGGTACAATACCACATATTTATCCAAAATAAATATGTGGTATTGTACCATTGTTATAGTACAATTTGGGTACAAGTACCAATGATGAAGTTTCAAGTGGGTACAGTACCCACGTGAAACCTTTAAATGGGTACCTGATGCACCTGATGCATGGAAATATTGATGCACCCAATCTTTTCACCTCATCATCCACTTGCTTGTTTTCAATTGAAGATTTAATGTTGATGCATCTCCAATCAGTTATGTATTTAATTAATTTTTTAGTTTAATTAGGTATTCAGTTTGGATTTTGGATTTAATTAGGCACTCAAAAGCTCGAAGGCTCGGTTCGAAAAAGCTCGACTCGTATTCGATTCGAGAAATCAAACATAGAAGCGAGCCTTCATTTTCGGTATTCGGAAGATATTCGGCTCGATTCGATTCGAATTCCAAAACGAATGAGCCGAATCAAATCTTCAGACACTCGGCTCGATTCGGCTCGAATACAGGCCTAGGAAAAAGTAATAGTCTCCACTTTCGACACACAATCTAATGTAAATATAAATACATACCAATTTTATTCTCACATTTTACACCAATAACTCCAAGATGAATGTCCCATCTCCACCTCGTTCTGTGCAAGAAACTACACATATATATAGCCTTGTACATATATATTAATCTATAGATAGATCAACAATATATAGCTTATTATCATTGCCTAGTAATTATTATTATAGCCTACAATAAAATCTTGATTTATTTCTCCAGATTGGTAAGTGAGAGATGCAGAGTCCAAAGAGTTTGATGATGCTGAATTAGAATCAAATTCACTTGCCCACCACATGAGTTGATCCTTCAACAATGTATCTCCCTTCATTCCCTCGTAGCATTCAAGTTCCCCAACCGCCTGACCACCCGAAGAGCCGAGGAAACCACCACTTTCACCACCGTCGAGAAACCCCTCATGTCCATTTACATTAGGGACATTTGGGTCACCAGTAAAATTGGATGAAAATCCATTTATATCCTCTAGTGCATGAAACTTCATGTTGTCACGTACACGACTTTGTTGATAAATAGTAGTGTCGAACTTTTGATCATTATTCATTGGGGGGGTGTTTTGTATCATGTTCTCTTGAAGGGGGTTGAAGTGTAATTTAGGAAAGATTGAAGGGTTATTATTGTAGGAAGATAATGTGGTTTGAAGGTGCATGTGAAGTTGAAGCCTTTCAATGGCAGAGTTGCTCAAGTTTTGCAAAAAGGGGCTTGAATAATCTTGAACATTAAGATGACTACCATCATTTTGAAAATTTTGGACAATTGACAATCTTTCAAGAAGACTTTGCTTCCTCTTCCCAAACATTTTCTTCTTCAACCTTGTGTTCCAATAATTTTTTATGTCATTATCAGTTCTTCCAGGAAGTTGGGCTGCAATTACAGACCACCTACACACATGGATACCAATTTTAGTTGAAGTAAAATATGTCAGATAAATGATGAAATGGTCGCACTAATAGATGGATGATTGTTGTACTTTATATTTGGTTTCCGTAAGCAGCAACGATAATATACACTTACATGAACCATTTTTTACCTCGTTGTCACTTATAACATTGATCAAAGTGCAACATTCACCCACTTATTAGGATTTTTGACAGTTAACTCTAAAAATGTAACTCTACATACGAATAATAAATTCGAAAGGAAAATAAATAAATATCAACCAAGCTAGAAAGACACCTAGGATATTATCAAGCTATATTGTATAATTGATCTAGTTAACTTGGTAGATTTTAAAAAGAGATGTCTGAAAAATACAAGTTAAGATTCTTGGAACAAATACATTTGACAAGTACAAGAAGACAACTTAGTATGATAAATTTCATGTTCGATTATGAGTATATTATTTGATAGAGGAACACCCACCTGCTTCCAATACTCATATAGAGATTGCAGATGATTCTATCTTCTTCTTCACTGAATCCACCATGCTTTATATTTGGTCTCAAGTAATTCAACCATCTCAGTCTACAACTTTTTCCACATCTCTTAAGCCCTATATAAAATTGTCAATTATGTTATTCATCATCTAGACAATAATATATATATACAAACAATCAAGAAAACATAAGAGATTATTATTACTACTCAACAAGTACCAAATGAAAACATATTATGTTTTATAAAAATATATAATTTATTTTCCTATGACAATTGTTTTCCTATCTCCCTGAATGACTGCCAAAGAACTTGCAAGAAAAGGGATACGAAAATATGTCTTGGAATCTCAAATGAACAGTACCCTCGATGGATCGCTTCGTTTTATGTCAAAGGATCTAGACATTGCTTCTATGGCCGCAATGTTTTGGTTACTAATGAGGAAGACACTTCTCTTGATTTAACTTCCTTCGGTGAAATTATCTTCACATTATTTTTCATTATGGAGCTTCATAAGCATCATAATATCTTCATTGTTACTGATTCATTCACTTCACAGATATGGACTAGTCACTTCAAGTCGATATGCAACTCGGAGGAATGGAGAAACCAGAAGACCAAAATCATTTTGTCTAATTGCAATATTTTGTGGTTTCCAACTAATATTGGATGCTTTGAAAACCTTTATGATATCTCTATTTGTTGTTTTAACTCATGTCACATGAGATGTAACGTGGCGGCCTTGATGGCTCAGACATTGTAGTTCTTATTTGAATTCTATTAAATGCATTATCTAGCAAAAAAAAAATATATAATTTAAATAATTCATAGGGTTAACATGTAAATACCAATTTTAGGGGGAAGAGCAATCCAATTTCCAGCAAATCCATATTTGTCAATATAGTCTTTGAGCTTTGCATCTTCCTCAGGAGCCCAAGGCCCTTTCTTAACACTGTTTTTGTCACAACATGGAGCTCTACCCATCTTTTTTGTCCAATTCTATGATTTTATTGTTTAATTTGTAGTTGGTGTGTATATTTTTGATGATGTTTGTGATTTATGAGAAGCAATGAGAGGAGACGAACAGTATTTATAGGAGGGAGAGTGGGTAGTGTGATACTTAAGAGAAGCAAAAAAGTCACATACACAACAATTATATTCTAGGGTTTATAGTCTCTTTATCATGTGGATTAGCTCGGTCAACATTTTTATATATATTTGGGTATGTGACATCTTCATGTCTACTAGCTACAAGCTAGAGAGAACGAATATATAAATGGACCATATTAATTACACTCATCACCTAATTATCGAAATGATATCAGCAAGTGGATTACCATATTGTTAGTTGTTGCACTTTGGTTCAAATAAATAATATCGATGTATGTACACCTGGTCTCCGTGTGTAGTGGGTTCGGGAATGATTCCTACATTAACAATTTCGTTAGTTGTTGAGAGAAATAGAAAATTTAAGTCTATTTGGGGGTTAAATGACTAATTTAAAGAATATTTGGGGGGAAAACATAAATTCAGTCCCCTTATTTTAAAGTGTAGTATATTTGAGGCAGTTTCAATAGAGGAGATCAGAGGAAGGTGGGAAGTTAATATAAGGTTCAAAATATTATTTGTCTCAAATTTTTATCAAAATTATAAAAATATCTCAAGAATAAGTTATAATGGTTACCATTATCACTTTTTTTTTACCAATTCATCATACTCAACCACATTGCCAATTAATCTGCCTCTTATTTGCGTTATGACGATTATGGTAATTTATTATCTTTTTACGAATAAATGGTTGAAATAGTCTCCAATAATGTCATCAAGTTGTAGTTTAGTCTATAATAGTGGCATCGTTGTAGTTTAGTCCCCGAAATTGGCCAAAAAAATGCAGATTAGTCTTCACGTTAACTATTTCATTAATTTTTAACACCAACACGTGATGGAGGTTAACTTTGATGCAAAAAATGATTTTATAAGACTTAAACTCATTTTTTATGTTAAAGATTATTGAAATTTTACATTTCAGCTTTCTAATGAAGTTTCATTATGCACCAAAAATGAGTTTAAGTCTTTGAAAAATTATTTTTTGCCCTAAATTTGACCTCTTCTCGCATGTTGGTGCTAAAAATTAACGGATAGTTAACGCATGGACTAATCTTCAACTTTTTGGCCATTTATGAGGACTAAACTGCAACCTGATAACACTATCGGGGTCTATTTATGAAATTCACTCGATCTTCCTCTCTTTTGTACATTTTGAGCTTAGTCTATGTGTTATAACAATAACATTGATAATGGTCAGAACGATCGTTTTTATATTTTTTTGTGTGGAGATTCATATATAACAAAGCATGTAGAAAGAAAAGCATTTTTTTGGTGGTGATGCTTTTTTGGTGGTGATGCATATATAATAAAGCCTGTAGAAAGAAAAACTAGAGAAGCTACAGAAGAGTCTCCCTAGAAGGTATACCTACCATATGGAACAATGGAAGTAGAAAAACATACATGAATCATATCATCAAGAATAGTCATATTTGACTAAGCTAGCTAGCAAACTTTGAAATATCTGCTAATTTGGTAATACTTCGCATTAATTTCTCCTCTAAGATAATATAGATCAGGTTGTTTTAGTATGTAGCTCAAGCTAGTACGTTGTATGGGTTAAAATTGCTTCTAATAAGCTTATAATTTCATGATTTTATATGTATGTGACAGTTCTACATTGAAAAATAAGTAGAGAGTTCACATGTTAATAAATTACGAAGCTTCTTTACCTAAGATACACCAATTAATTTATAGATTGAATGATTAATTAATCCTTAAACTATGAAATGCTCTGTCTCCTCATCCTTCAAATGTGAGTGTGACCCAACTCCTTTTAATAAATTCCTATAGTGTAATAATAACATCATTAACTGAAATTTTACAACTTGATTAGCCGTTAATTCCTTTTTACGAATTATGATAATCGGAGGCTGTTTTAGAAGCTTAAGGATTAGTTTAAGGTTGTTGCTTAAAAAAAAGATAATTTTATCAATTCGTTTTATCACTAGCAAAAATAGAAAGTATAAATAACAAGGCTTGTTAATTTTTAACCCAAAACATTCGCCCGTTTTCCCTCCAAACTTCCTTAGTCAAACAACACATTAAACCCCTACAATAATGACATCCAAATCATTTCGAACTTCAAAAAATGGCAAGAATATCCAGTCACCTAGAAATTAGGACTATAAATTCAAACAATAACCAAATTAGGACTATAAATTCAAACAATAAACAATAGCGAAATATTAAGTTTAATTGCTATATTTTTATAGGACAAGAATCAATAATGTTAATTGTATGCAAATACTTCCGATGAAATAACCATTTTGTGTAAATAATGGGTATGTGAATACTTCCAAAATAATCAAATTAAAATTATTATTGTTATAAACTTATGATTATGACAAGACATAAAGATATATTGCATTGTGATGAGATATTTATATTTTTGAAAATAATTGTTATGTAAATAATTTTGAAATAATCAAATTATAATCATTATTACTATAAGTAAATGAAAGACATATTTTATTTATATGTTTTGTTTCACTGTGCAATATGTAAAATTTGTAATTGTATAGTGAATTTATAAATGGGAAACATTTTATTGCTTAAAGATTTTCTTAAGCTTGTAATACAAAGCTCCAAGGCGTAGCCCAGTAATAAGTGATAAAATAATTGGAGTGGAGCTTATAGGTGGAGAGCTTTTCCGGTCGCCTCAACAACACAAAACATTATTAATTTTAAAATTTGTTCTTAAATAACATATATCCCTTCTACAATAATGACTAAATGGGTACTATTTTGCAACCAAATTTTTTTGCTATAAATCCGACAATCAGAAGAATTTTGTCTTGGTTTTGCCTATGGAAACACCTCGACATTGTAGGTTAGAATCCATGTAGTGTTGATACTTTGGTGAAATATTACAGGCCGGAGTTGCTTATGTTGTCCCGTTGACCCGGTCCCTTACATGACTGTTACTATGGCACATCACTCGATTTACAACCCGTATAATGAAAAACCTCTGTCACATGTGGAGGGAGATTCAACTTTCTTTAAAAGAATCGTTCCATCTTTATATTTGTTATAAAAGCATTAAATTGAATAGATAGTAAGCAAAAACTCGTCACAAATAATTAACTTCGTTCCGAGGGTAGTAGGTATATATATATATATATATATATATATATATATATATATATATATATATATATATATATATATATATATATATGACACTTATTAATTTCCTCATATATAATACTACTACTTTTGTTTTGATTTTTTATAAATGGAAGTCAACTTGTTATCATACTAGAGAAGAAAAAGAGCCAACTAGGTTTACAAAGGAAAAGAGTCGACTTGTATGTAGTTGTAGAGTGTGGGATATGCATGCATTTGTAGCGAAAATAAAACTAAAAGTTGGTTTTTTTTCATTTTTACAACAAGCTTCCTCTATATATATACATCTGGATTCATTTTAGAGTTGTTAGAAATAAAATTAATTTCACTCATATACATTTTAATACTAATCATGAGCGCACTTGCAAATTTAAATAATTTCATATACGTTCGAAAACTAAAAACTATAGCATGATGATCATGTTTAATCAATGCAAGGTTAAATTATAAATACTCTCACTAAGAACTAAGAAGAATTAGAGTTAATCGAATAGCTTAGTGGAAAAAGGCTCTTGCTAGTGATTAAAAGGTCCTGGTTCGAAACTTATCTCATCGCTTATTATAAAAAACAAAAGAAAAAAAATGTAAGAAGAACCAATATTACTTGGGCACCTAGCAAGTTAGTAATTAGGTCTTATTATTGGCACCAATTGTTCCATTCTCTTAAACAAACACAAAATGACAATCATCAAACAGCTAATAGGCTTCACCATTTAATAATCTAGTAACTTTTCTAACAACTTATTAGCTTGTTATAAGTCGTTGATTACGGCATAATCTTGCTTTTTTATGACAACCAATCTGACTTCTACAACTCGGTAACGTCCATAATATATTAATTAAGAATATAATAATTGACAGGGTTTATTTGTAAACAAATTTTAGATGTTTATTTTAAATTGTAAAACTTTTAGAGAAGAGCCATCGTTGATTGACCTTCTTTTTGTTTTATAATATTTCCCCAAAAAAACATATGTTATTTAAGTAGAAAGATATCCCAAAAGCGAAGTTGCTTTGAAAAACAAGCACAAACTATCAAATTTCAAAAGGTACTCACTAACAAGATATTAATAACAATACTCTGTATTTAAGTCAACTAATTGAGTCAGATAATTTATTAAGAAAAAATGTGGTTCTGTTTGTCTTTCTCTAGGTTAGAATCTCTAATGATCCTGCACAAAAACAAGGTCATAATTTTTGTACAAATTTTTTAATGGGATCTGGTTTACTTTCATAGCAGTCTAATTGGTCAAGTTGTTTTGATAGACCAATTGTTATACCATCTGGGCTATAACAGTGAGTTGAAGGAACCACTGAGTAAATGTGCACAAGTATTAAAACAGTCGATCATTCCCATCTACAAGAGAAGTTGATGATCACTACTTCGAACACAACCAGTCATTATTACCAAAAGTGGATTAGGAAACTTTTGATCGATTATGGAAGAAATTTAGTCTTGAATAGCAAGCAATCGAATTAGGTAACTTAGGTTACCTAAGGAGCAATCAATCGATCAAGGAAAGGAAAGAAGATTGGGCCGATCATCCACATTACAGTGGAGTGCGCATATTCAACATATG
This sequence comes from Echium plantagineum, assembly GCA_003412495.2. Lineage (NCBI taxonomy): Eukaryota > Viridiplantae > Streptophyta > Magnoliopsida > Boraginales > Boraginaceae > Echium > Echium plantagineum. Next base: position 32,234,566 of record CM016564.1, read on the forward strand.
AAGACATTACCTTATTCTTCATATACACAAAATGCCCAAGACCTAGCAATATAAAGGAGAGCTCATCGATATAGAAGAGAGTCGACAATATTGAGAGCATGAGAGCATATAGCAGATTATATTTTGTAAGCTAGGCAGTTGAATGTATTAGGAGCTTTGTGACTTGCTCCTAACTAAATGTGCAGTTGTTATATGACCCTAATATAGCAACAGTGAGGTTTATTCTCTATCATCCACAAACACTTTGATTCAATCAAGCATCAGGATGATGTTGTACTTGTAGTATCGGGAGATACAAATAGGGACATTATAGAAGTGTCTAGGTTAGGGCGTTGAGTATGTGGGGCATACGAGTAAGATCCTCCTTGTAACATCTTTTTCTGATAGTGAATTCCCTTAGACAGGCAGCCCCCCTAGGCGTAGGTGCTTTTGACACTAAATTGGGTTACCAATATTGGTGTCCTTATTGTTTTATTTTTATTTTGTTATGCTAACCTAACTGGTTTAACACTTGGTTTGTCATCATACGTGGTTCACTTTTTCATACCCATATGAGAGGGCACAATTCATAACGTAACAGGCACCATCTTCAAAATCAATTGGTTTTAAGTAGAGTACCTCACTAGTTTATTAAGGAGTCCGGTTTCGATGCATCAATAATTTCATGCATCAGGTTCATCAATGTACCCATTTAAAGGTTTCACGTGGGTACTGTACCCACTTGAAACTTCATCATTGGTACAAGAAACAATATCAACATAATTTGTACCCAAATTATACTATAACAATGGTACAGTACCACATATTTATCAATCCAAAATAAAAGTAGTAAATATATATATGATTTGTAAATTGACCCACAGATATATAGATAATTGTAGCGTGACCCTTAATTATATAAATAATTGCATCGTGACCCTTAATTTATAAGATATTATGCCCAAACCCCCTGGATGAACATGATGCATGGAAGTATTGATGCACCCAATCTTTTCACGTTATTAAGTGGTGAATTATCTCCTTTACTTTTAATGTGTGACTCTCACATATGACAAATCATAGGCTCATTTGGAGCAATTTTGACGCTCTTCCCTCACATGTGAGGTCACTTTTTAAATCATAGACTGGACTCAATAACAATGTACTTTGCCTCCCGAGCTAACATAAACGGTCTAGTTTCTTTAAATCACAGTCTGGACTTAATAACGAGGTACAATGCCTCCCCAACTAACATATAAGGCTCAATTTCTTAACTGGCATATAAGGCGTAATTTCTCTAAATACTCAAGTCAATTAACCATGTATTCTAATATCATGTAGAAATTATGCATGGGTCATCTAACCATGTGCTACAATACCATGTAGTAACTAAGGCATAACCATGCTATCGAAATCCATGGTTATATGATCTAGGTCTTCAAAGAAAATATCTTTTATGCCAATTAGGGAGACATTATACCTCGTCATTAGGCTTCCATTATGATTTAAAGAAACTCAAGGTATATATATGCAGTTGGGAGGTAAAATATCTTGTTATTGAGCTCAGTCTGTGATTTAAAAGGGACCACACTTGTAAGTGGGAAGTGTTAAAATTGCTCCAAATGATGCAAAGATTGTCATATGTGAGAGTTCCACATTCAAAAAAAAAAAAAAAAATCATCATTTAATAAATTAGAAAACTACTTCATTTAACACCAATTAATTTGAGGACCTTAATTGATTATTAAGTGTTCTCTCTTCTCACCTAAATTTAGCTTAGGATCAATTTAAGTAATTTCTACAATTTTATTCAAGATTTTAATAGAGAAGAGAGTTGGTGAAAACTTTCTTGATAAGAAGATAAACATGCATGCATGTATGGGTTGGTTATCATTGGCTAAATACCAAGATTATTTGTTCTAAATGATTAGTTGACTTTATGCTTTGTCAAGATTAATCAAAACTAATAATGCTCAACCTACCTTCTCATCTTTTGATTATTAAAGTCTTCAGTTTGAGTTTTACTAAAAAGACTTAATATAACGGAGTAGTTATTCATAAATATTGTGTGATATAACAAATATGGCAAATAGACGATATAAAATTGACTAAATTAAAGACAGGTTAAGTTGGTGAAGTAGGTGTATTTGTGACTGTAAATTTAGGATGGAGTTTCCTATCCCCTATCAAATTTTATGTGTGTTCAAATTATTTAAAAGATAAATTCTATAACAATCATCAATGTTTATAAAATATTTTTAGTCCATCACTTATGTTTCATAAAGTCAATGTCAATCACCTATATTTGAAAATATTCCAGTCCATCACATATTCGATCCATTGTTACATGCGACTTGTTAGAAAAGTTGTCTCGGTCACTTCATTTAATATATTTTGGGGTAAAAATCAAATAACCCACCACCAATTTCGAATATGAAATTACCCACCCTTAACACGTACTTAACAAAAAATTTAATATGGGAGACCAAATAGGATAGATTTTGAAACATACGTGAACAAGGATATTTTCAATAAGTGATGGAGTTGAAATATTTTTGTAAACGTAGGTGATTGTTGCGACCACTTGTCCTTACTTACATTCAACATTCAGGTGAGGCACTTTTATCAAGTGAGTTAGCTTAAAGTTCCCCTCATTGTAATTTTAAATCAATAGGAAAACTCGAACTTAGCCGAGCTTTGAGCTCAACAAGTTACCGAGTTGAGCTGAAAAATCTATGCCTATAAGTATAACCCAACTGATGTACAACTCTTTACCAAAAGCTCAACTCACATACAACTCTACCACTATACTAATTACTCTTTCTCTTCAAAGTTCTTAGGTGTAAAAAAGTATAAAAAAAACCCCAAAATAACCCTATAAAATGTAATGTTTATGAAGGAAATGTGATCAAATAATGTCTTTAAGCAAATTAAACATTTGTCATCAATTCTAACATTAATCCTTTTATTAGTATAGGTCAACTCGACATTATTTGATTTCAAATAATAAACAGAGATTACATAATTAGCTTGATCTTAATGATACTCATAGTTGAAAAATATCCTTGTCAAAGATGGCAAAACCAAGACAATTACAAACAAAAGACAATTATTTATGTGCAAACATATGTATTGTTTAATTATTCAGTCTTATTCATTTTCTCTATAGGAGGACCTAAATGACTTGTAGAATTGCTTTTGTCAACGAAATGGATAGAATTAGAATCAAATAATGTTTATTAATTTGGCTGTTATTATCCAGATGCACTTTTTGGAAGAATAATGGAAAAATGTGGTGCAAATGGACACAGTAGCTGACCTCAGTTTAGAACCTGTGTTCCATGAGACTTCAAGTTTTCTTCTCTATAAAATTTCCAGATTTCTTTTTGTCAACGTAACCATCAGCTTATGGAATCCAGGAAAACGCGCTATCAGATTATTTTATTTTACGCCCTCCATTACAAAAAGATCGATCGATTTGAATTCAATGGCCAAAATGAACAAACGTTCGATAGGGAAGCAAAACATATTGAGTAAGAAAAAACAACATCTTATACATGGTAGCATGAAGGAAACTAGTGTTAGTGTACTGAACAAAGCAGCCTCAACAAATTATAACCTGTGACATATACTTCAAGTTGTAAATAAAGAAAATCAAAACATGAGGCCAAAATAGGAAGAAAGACTTCTCTAACTAATGGAGTATAATGTTTTAGGTTTTACTGCAAAGAGAAGAAGGATAAAAAAGAAATCGCTGTTTGTAAACTCTGTGCAACCGTCCTTAACAAATCTCAGTGTCCCACAGTTAACGTAAGTAGATGTAGCAACTCATTTCGCTATCCCCTTCGTGCTATACATAGGGGGGCAATGCAATGTCCCTACCCTTCCACAACCTCTGGAGATTCTTTCTATTATGAAATCTGTTTAAATACATAACACACTAATTGTTCATAATTCAAACTCCGGAGGGAATAATAAAACTTCGATTCACGGAAGGGCAGTACGTCCTGACTTCAAGGAGTGTATTTTTGCTCGTGTAATATCATGAAGGCTGATATAAAGCTTCAGAGATCATCGTAGACATTGAATTAAGCTACATGCTGATTTGAAAGTGCTTTTGTATATTGGTTATTTTGCATGATTGATCACAAAATGACTGAATTTATTACTTCAGATTCATCGCTGCAGCCATGGTTCTTAGCTTCTGAGATATCTCACCAAATGATGGCCTATTGCCTGGATCAGTTGCCCAACAACTTTCCATTAATGATTTCCATTCAGGGTCACACCACGTTGGGATTTCTGGACGAAGTGAGTCGTTCACAATCCCACCTAATTAAACAAGGAAAAGGTGCATCAGGAATTTAATCCAGATTCCAGTAATTTAAAAGCACCGAGCTATGGCTGTAAACCAGAACATGACTACACATATAGAAGGAGAAAATAACTAGACTACTAGAGTGGTGGGTAACTATATAATGTGCGCACACAATTCCTTTCAAGATACTACTCAGGATTGACACCTAATCCAAATCAACAATAAAAACATAGAACAATCCTAGAGTAACTAGCATTATTTTATATGGAACATGATTTCAAGTGTACCTGTTGTTTAAATGGTTGTAAATTTGTCAAAAAGAATCAAACATGTTACTAACATAGACATCAGTACATAGCTCGATAGAAGATGCCGTAGAGGGAAGAGCTAAATCCATCCCAAGGAAATACTGAAATAAGCACCTTTCGACATACCTATTACTGATGCACTATGCATGTCAGAATATGGTTGATCGCCTGTAAGCAATTCCCACATCACAATCCCAAATGAATAAACATCAATCTGCATATGGTAGCAAAAAAAATGATCAGCAAAAGTGAAAGATACAACAAGTAGAACCCAGTGAAATGAAGTTAGTCCCGTACCTTATCAGTTACCATGTGAGTTTTTCCACTAAGAAGCTCAGGTGCCATCCAAGGCAGAGTTCCACGTACACCTCCAGATACTAAAGTGTGCTGCTTCACCTTTGATAGGCCAAGATCTCCAATCTATAAAGGTGGTATGTGCATAAATGAAGTTCAAGGAAGCATTCAAGTGAAGAAAATGTTAATATGTCCACGAAGCTTAGCTAAGAGTTGATAGTTGAGATTAAAATATTAATAGCATGATGAAGAATCTAGGAGCAAAACAGTCTACAATTGTTCAGCTTCCAATTCAAGTGCCATCACTTACGAGTCTCCAATAACTTTTCAACGGTGAAGGAGAGTAGTTTTAAACCTCGTCGTAGAAATACTAAGCACTTCTAGGTTGGCATATCTGTGCTAACAGGGAGAGGAGATGAAGCTCCTTATATGATTTTTATATTTTTCATTTATTTTTTATGATGTAATAAGAATAGTAATCTGGTAATACATAGATTGCCAACGCATTCATACCTTGCACACGGGACGATGAGGATCTCGCATATTCACCAACAAATTTTCACATTTCAGATCAAAGTGAACAATATTCCTTCCATGTAAGTACTCCATCCCAAATGCCGTATCCATAGCTATGAGGAGCCTCTTTCTACGATCAATTGTTCTGTTGCACAAGTGCCCAATTTATAAATGAGCAATACTACACATTAATTCCCTAGAGAGAGAGAGAGAGAGCGAGCAAAGGGTACAAAGATTGGGGCCATGTTAAAGAGTGCGATTATTATGAATTCAAAACCATGCAAGTTGAAGAGTATTGACCAAACTATCTCACTCTATAGAGTAATCGTGACTGGAATAGGCAACCACCACAAGAAGAAGATAAAATGAGAGAAAAGGTACCTGTCCTTTTTCCGTAGAAATTGCTTTAGAGATCCATTTACCATGAACTCGGTGACAGTAGCTAAAGAACCATCAGGTCCATCACGCACTACTCCATAGAAAGAAACAACATTCGGATGATGCAAAGAACTTAATATCAAGGCCTCCTTCCAAAAATCTGCAATCTGCATTAATGAACAAATCTCAAACAAGCTATAAATTTATTCAAGGGGCAATCAATTCTCACAGTATTTAATTGCCTCTAAATTTCTTGGAGTGCATTTGTGAACTGATATACAGTAATTACCAAGCAGTTGCCTATATATTTATTTACTCTCAGTCCTAAAAGATATTACCGAACCTGAGTACCATACTTCTTGAAATTTCCGTAAGATGGTGATTTTATTGATTTTTATCTTTTTGCACTACTCGAGAAAATTCATTCTCAATCTGTATTGTATATGTTTATTTTTATAGAGTACAGAAATATCAATTGTATTGAGCAAAGTACTAGTTATCGGCATTCTCCTTGTTGTGTAGAAGTAGAGATTATACAAGAGACCCCCCTACTACATGCAAAGGAAAAACAGAACACCCCTTACCCCAAATATGTTTGACTAAAGACTAAAGAGAAATGCAGGATTGCCAGAATGATCTAAGTATACATTTTAACAAAGATATATAATTTTATGTAATGAACACAGGTGTATAGAACTCCTCGCCAACGACTCTGTTTTCATATCCTGATTAATTTAATGAGCTCATATCTTAGCAGATTTGATCTTGTAGCTTAGTAGTCCGCTCAATGACTTCTGGCTTCATATGTCAAACAGCATTTTTGCATCATACAATCTTCTAAGACAGCCCATTGAAATATAGTGCCAAATTGAAGTGCTTGTACGACTCAGTTTATAAAGGAAGCACTAAGATCCTAAATGGTGAAGGGAGCTAAAGTTTAATGTTAAGAAGCAAACATAGGCAGACTGCTATAGACCAGTCACAAATTTCTTTTAAGGTTCTTTTCATTGTTCCAAAAGCCTATCGAGACATTCATTAAATAAAATTATGTTACTTCATAATGTTCCCTATGCTGTAACACACAAAAAAATGAACAAAAAAAGATTTGGTGAAAAACATTTTTGGGAAGTTTGAGATTTGATAGTCTAACCAAAAGGTTAACATTGAGGTAAAACTAAGAACATGTTTCAAGCTATCCAACATTACACGTCAGTTTAGAGTCTAATTGATTTGTGTGTAGATTATATATCATCATTACTAGTTCAGAAATAACTTAAATGGACATTACCCATGCTGGGTATCATCTGTTTCCATCCTCATGAATGGTTACCCGTTACTAGTGTACTGCGGCTAAAAATTAAATGCAGTGTTTCACCTAGTTTATTTTTCCCTCCTGTTCAATAAGCAGACAAACTTTAAATGGTGTGACTTTACTAGTGGGATGTCCAACATCTTGCATGAATTACACAAAATCTAGTCTTGTGCTAATTAGAACATCCAAGAATTTATATGACCATCTGAGTTCCAAAAGCAACCTACCTCAAATATCATTTTTTTAAAATAAGCAAAAACAAATGAATTCCAATTTCTGAAGCCGCTATGTTGGTGGATATTCAACTTAAGCTGGTTACTTAGTCTCCAAAAAATGAAATTCAGTGGAGGGTCTTCACATTTAATCTCAAATGATTAGTTTACGCTAAAATGGTGTCAAATTTACATACGAGATAAACATCAAATGTATTGAGAAATAATGGACTAGAATTCTTCAAAGTAATGGTTCTTCATAAAACACATTATTTTATTGAGAAATAATGGACTAGAATTCTGCACTCTAGTTAAGCAAAATAGAGGTCTAGAATGTTTACCGCTCATTAAATGACCCATCCGCTTATTTCGTGAAGGCTATTGGACAATGTAAGCCAAGTCTGAACACCAATATTATTGATTGTCTTTATGAAAAAGTAAATTAAACATGCTGAACAGATTTCCCATGGTATTAAGAAACATGCAGCAGAAAAATTATTCTTTTAATGAAACATCTAGTGAATGATGATTGTATCACGTGGTACTTTAGTAAGGACCAGGGTGAAAAGACAAGCGTACCAAACGTTCTCTTTCAGATGACTTGCCAGCAAAGCAGCTAGCTTTTATCCTCTTTATTGCGACATCTGATCCCTTCCACTTCCCATGAAAAACAGATCCATAAGTCCCCGCTCCTAGTTCCCGGATCTCTTCCAAATCATCATTTTGAATAGTCTATCAATCAATAACATCGACACATCAATAACACAGGCATGAACCGTGTAGATAACAGATCAATAAGATCATAGGAAAAAGACATAAATAGAGAAATGTTCATCCATGGTTGTTGTATATGTACTAAGAGGAAAAATAATGGGATGATTCATAAAAAAATTCAAAATTATCCATATCCTCCTCATAGAGAAACTCGACTTAGGATATTAAGTACAAATACCTGCAATCCACTCTTAATAGCTTCCTCCTCAGCCACTGTGGGCTCAATTATGTTATCATTGTCAGAATCAATCTCCAAATCCTCAATCGTGTCCTATACAAATAGATGGCCCGATTATTCTGGAAGAATCAACAGATAGAAAGTACTAAACGAAGGCTTCAATCACTCTCACCTTTTGATCTGGCTCATTTTGGACTGATGTTGCAGCAGAAACATGCTCAATGTCGGATCCAATACCTCCTTGAAGTTTAGCTCTCACCTCCGTGTCATTCTCTAACATGGCCTCTTTAGCACATGACATATCATCCACACTTTCACTCTCTCCTTGAGGAGTAATAACATTATTTTCTACAGGATTCATACCAGAAATACGCTTCGTTATATGTCCTTGAACACTTCCACGAAATGATCGAGATGAAGGCCCATCAGTTAGATCTATATTTTGGTTGGGTTTGGTTTCTTGGTTTATTCTCTCATCCCCTCCCTGAACAATTTTGTTACCTAGTCTATCAGTCATATTATTCTCATTCCTTGATTCTGGTTCAGCTGTGGTAGGGACCAACTTGTGGTTAATGATTGATGGAACACCAGGTGTAAGGCCAGAAGGGGAAAGGCTAAGCTCTGGAGAATGGGGATGGCTCTGCTGTGGGTAGGAACTAGGCATCATGAAGGGTTGGCCATGAGAGTATTGAGGCATATCACAAACATCAATTCCCAAATTTTTCTGAGGGCTCTCCATGTCATTTCGCAACGTGGGACTATGAACTGCTGTACGCATGAAACCAGGACTGATGGAACCATTAGCTATCTCTGTAGAACCAGACACATCACAAACACCACTCTGCATAGGGCTGTGAATATTTCTCAATGTTGTCTGTGTAGGTCCATGCCCATGATGCACCTGAGAAAGATTTTGTGCTCCGTAGACATAAGAACCATTTGCTTGCCGAACCATTTGCTCGTTTATTGGTGGAAGGTGAACTGGTGGACCTGTGGCAACAGCTTTATCATGAAACATTTGATTACCCAGCTCTGGCACACCTTGCACGAGACTTGGGCCATCATTTTTAAGAAAATCAGATGGCATATGAGGGCGATCAATAATATTGGCGTTTATAGTTGATATAGCATTATCTGTAACCATATTATCAGAGTCCATCCCTCTTCCAGCTCCATATGCATGCCTCATTTCTTCGGCCCGAGGTTGTGACTGATGCTGCAGAACCCACCCTGCATCATGACCATGAATGTCATTATACATGGACCAAGGGTTGCTTTGATCCCTAGAAACGTAAGGATAATTTATATTTGATTCTGAGTTCATCAGGGATGATGGTGGACACTCGGCACATAAATCAGGCCGCCGATGGAATCCATTTCCAGTACTGAACTCCCTATGAGGCTGTTCCATTGGATTCCAAGGAGAGTGAGGAAAAGCTTGATTCCTTTTGTTGACACGACAATTCTCACATGTGCTGCTTCCTTCATAAACATTAGCAGAATGAAGTATATTTCCAGGAAAACCAGTCTTTTCAATGGGTACAGGCCCAGATGGAAGTAAAACTAGATTATCTGTATATTGTATTGGATGCTCATACACCTGGTTAACTTGATGGGAATTGTACTCTTCAGGCATTCGACCAAACCTTTGATCAGAAAATTCAGAATATGGTGAATTAAAACGAGCTGATGAAGGTGATGTTTGAAACTCTTTTAGAGGTCTTGGATCATGGATCTCAGTTTGTCTTGGGGAGTAGTAACTAGGACTCCAAGATACCTCCAAATCATTTTGTCTCAGGTCAATATTCGGTTGGGTTTGGTGTGAGCCTGGGGCAGGAATTCGGAGGTGACGCAAATCAGCATGAGCCAATGGCACGTCAAAATTTCTCTGATTATGCAGGCCTCCGTCAAGATTCATCCGATTGAAGTACTGTTCTGCTAAATGCACATCTTCCATTGAGACTACCCTATGGAAGTCGTTACTCTGCTGTCTTGTTAAATCAAGGGATTCGCTGTTTAACGCATCGACATACCATCGCTCATGATCCCTTTCATCCCCATCAGCAAAGAAAGATTCTCTATCAGATTGTGAAACCAAAAATATCCTGAGCCTAGTAAATCCACCTCCTGCCCCCAATTTATCGTACTCCTCCATCATATTAGTCACATCATCATCATTGACAACCGAAACAAGCGCATCGAGATCCTCATCTGGCTGCTGATACTTCAGCATTTCAGCCCCTTCAAAAATCTCCCTCATCTTAACCATAAGTTCATCATAAGTAATATCCCGTGGAACACTAACAATACGCGTCTCACCACCAACATACCTCAGCTTCCCATCCTGAGGCCTGGGAAGTATACAACCAGAAAAACTACACAACAATTTAATACGAGGATTGTCGTCAATAGAGCTAGGCTGAGAAACCGGCGTTGAACTAGCAGTTTCCATCAACGAATGCTCTTGATGATGCTGCTCAGGTTTATTGGACACTCAGATTCTAAATATAATTTACTCAAACTACCCACTTTTCTCTTACACATTTAATGGCTAATTGTACCATCAGATATATCACCACCCGAAACCTAGCTCTGCCATTCTTCACTTTTAAGCACTGAAGTCAGCCCTTCAAGTAACGCATAAAGAAAAATATTAAGGGGAAAAAAGATCGAATTTTCATCCAATACCCACAAAATATACAAATTTCTAATCTAGGAAGCCCCACTAAATCAAGGTTATCAGGAGCAATTAAGATATGAGTAAACATTAAATACTTATCCAATACAAACAAAATACTAAATTTTTATCAATAAAACCCCACTAATGTAAATAGTAGCAATCCATATATAGATATAAGTAAAGATTAGGGAAAAAAAAACGTAAAGATTGAATTTTTATCCAATACCCACAAAAGATCAAAATTACATATCAAGAAAACCCCACTAAATCAATGTGATTAGAAACAATTAACATAAATATATAACTATAATATAAGTGCATCAAATACAAAATATACCTGAAAAAGGCTCTTCTTAGCTATAATTAAGCAAAAACTCCAACAAATATACTCCTTTTCTTGAATCAGTAAGAAAAATAAGATAAAGAAATAATTATATATTCAAAAAACCAAGTTTAGTTTAGGGGGAGAAGAGAGTAAGGTGTCTAAATGGTTCAGGAGCTTGATGAGGAGGAGGAGGAGGGGGGGGGAGGGGGTGGAGTTGCCATGGTGGGGTCATGGGTGCCAGAAAGAGGCCACGTGGCAATTTGTCAATTTTTGTAGCAACAAATTAATGTATCCAGGCATCTCATAAATGGGGAATGTCATTCATGGAATAATAAAAAGAGTATATTCCATTGAAAAAGGAAATGTATTTTAGAAAATAATGGCACATTTAAAAGAGTACAATTTAATTTAAATTGGAGTATTTTGTAAGCCTTTTTGCGGGAATATGAAAAAGACATAAAGTCATTAATATATTGTATATGGTTCTAGTCTTAGTAGAATCAAAAATCTCAATGCATTTTGAGTAAAACTTGCTATTTATGAGTTTTCTTATTGGTTAATTGAGCACATTTATTTATAATATCTTGAACCGTGTTTAAGTAAATATTGATTCAATGAATACCCGTTGAGCTTTAAGTAATAGAATTCATATGATCATATTACTTTGCTTAAAACTCGTATCATATCAATTTCTTTTATTATTTAAAAAAATTATTACAAGTTTTTAGTTAGAATCTAGTAAACGTGTGAAGTTAATTAAGTATTTTTTAGGTTGATCCTAAAACTCCTTATAGAAGGCCTTAAAGAGCTTGGCTAGCTATTAGGTTGATCATCGCCAATTATATATTCAAAAAAAGCTTATTTTATTCCAAGATCTAAATTGTTGTGATGTTTTCGATGAAGGATTAATTTTTTAAAATAAGGATTATTATTATTTATCTTTTTAAATTATTCTATATTTTCATTTTATCACAAAAACTATGATGTACATAAGGATAAATTTTTTGGAACATTTTTTGTAATAAATAAGATGTAAGTTGTTTTTATACAACTAAAAAATTTATCACTATTAAAATTAAAAGTTGTTAAAAGTCTATGGGGTTCCACTCTAAAATCAATTGACAATAGAGGAAGTAGTCCAGATCTTATATATTGACCCGGGAGGACATCGACTTCACGTATAACCCAATCGTCGACGAAATTTTTTTCTCGCCGATATTAATTGTCGGAACAACATCGGCAGGGTTACACGTGTCTCACTAACTCGAGGTTGGCTCTTGGTACCATCTTAAGAGTCTATGGAGCTCTACTCTAAAACTAATTGGCAATAAAAGATATAACTCAAAATCTTATATATTGAAATAAGACATCGACTTCCAATATGGATGTGCATCTTAACAAAACACCTCCCTTTCCCCCTTTTCCCCACTAACCCTCTCCGCCTCCGCCACCGTCACCACCACCATCCATCCCAGTCTCCAAAGAAACACAAATCGGAGCAATAAAAATAAAGCTAAAGCTCATCTTAACTACAACAAGTACTAACAACAATAACCTCATATTTTTTACTTTCACAAAAAATGATTCAAAAATCTGTTTTTAGGTGTGTTTTCGAATTTGATCTTTTCAAAAAGAAAACTCTATCGTTATATGAAAAGTATAAGAATGTTGAGTTCCTTATTCGGGATATGATACTTTAATCCCTTATTTAAAAAAGTAGATAGTTCAGGCCATCAATTGAAATCGTTCGGATAGTTTAAGGTGGCAAAAGAAAATAAAATCGTCATTTTATTACTGGTTCACTGCACCTACTTTATTTGGAGGATATGAAGAAGTTAACTATCATCGTCAACCATATATGATATACCCATTCAATCCCGTCGGATCTCTTGAGGCTTGAGCGATGGAGAACTGATTCTTGAGCTTCTTAACCGTTCACATGGTTTATATATGATGGGCTCCGAAAGAATTACAACATTTTCAGAATCAGGCACATGTTCAACTTTCAAGGCCTATTTCCAGTATGGAGACATTTATTTCTTGGCCTACATATAACTACAGAGTTCGGATCTTCTGTAACACTTTTTGCAATACTCGCTGTTACATATATGTTAGAAAAGTATTTTTTTGTATATTATGAATTAGTGGTTAGAAGGTCTTTCAGTGACTTAGAGGTCATGAGTCCAGAAGGCCGTAGGTGGGTTTCAAAAAAAAAAAATTAAGACAGTATTATATTGTGAGGCATTGTAAATAAAGTTGTAACTTAAAAGAGAAAACAGAGAGTTTCATCATACAAGCACCAATTTGCTAATAACTACATAATGATAGATGACATTCGAAACATAGCCACACAAAATATCACAACTCACAAGATACATAATGAATCGTGACTTTGGTAGAAAAGGGCTCATAACAACACATATATGATATGCCCAATTTATTCATTAATAAACCATAATAATAGGTAATAATAATATCATTGCTCCTAGCAACAGTTGGTCTTGTATGATCTCCAAACAACTTCTTCCATGCATTTATCTCACACCACCCTGCATAATAAGAAAATATCATCACATTCACTAAAACTTCGTAAAATCCAGACTTATGGGCTACTCGTCCATTACTCGTACTAACACGTGTATAGTATTAAGTCATTCGATATTCTTATATATAATAACACTGGTTCTGCCACTATCCGGAGTTCTACGAAAGAATAAAGATATTTAAAATACATACTTGGTGCAGTCGACAGAGCGGCTGATCGCGTAACCAATGCTAACTCCACATTTCCCAGGAAGGGAAGCAGCATTTGCATCCTTGATGCTGCTGATTGAGTTGGCAAGTGATTTCAGGCACTTGCATGCGGTTTGGCGGTCAGGTGTGCTCTTGGCAGCGGAGTTAAGTCCCTTAACTCCGCTGCAGCAGTTCGAGGGAACTGCTCCTCCGGCTTTGAGGTAGTTGAGGCATGGAGCTAGAGAACTTGAAACTTGGCCACATGATATAGCGGCATCTGCATGAGGTGCTACCATGATCATGCATAGCATCACAAAGCAAGTAACCTTAGCAAACATTTCCATTTTTCTAGGGTGAAAAAAGAGGACTACTTAGTATATTATTGTATGTAGGTAGAGCTAGTGTGATGGTAATATGTGTAATAAGATGTTTGGTTGCTTGATGAGAATTTGGGTTGGCTAGTGAAGTGTATTTATAGAGTGGAAATACATGGAAGAAGAGATTTATGGTGTGAAATCTAAGTAAGAAAAATGGGGTATTTAATTTTTTATGAATCATTGAGGATGGTACGAAATTACAAATGGGTCCAGGGGACGGGCACCCATGCATCCGCCTTCAAATTTTGGAAAATTACATATATACTTTTCACTTTCCACAAATATGAAACCGTCGGTTGAAGGCTCCAATGTACGCACTCCTATCCATAAATATACAAATGAGACGAATTGCGGAATATATCGCACTTAATAAAAGGATTAGACGATCTTTCCTTATAACTATTTCAACAAAAAATTCATTCGCTCCGTCATTATGATGAGAATTGAACTCACACTCGTGAACAAACAAATTTATTCATAGTAATAATTAGAATTATAACTGACCAATTACCAAGTTTTGCCACCTTACCATTTTCAAGAATTATCACCTCATCATCCCATAGACGACGGATCACGGATACATGTAACACTACAAGCTAATTAAGGTGCTATAGATTTTCAATGTGAAATTTATAACTTAAACTTTAATTGATTGCTTCATGTAACACTACAAGGTGCTAGCTAGATTTAATTTGTACTAAAGTTAGTTTATATACATTCAATTTAATGTTGCTTCATCTCATGATTTGTTTTCAATTTCACTACTTATTTATTTTCAAATGAACTTATTTCATATAATCAAATAATAAAAGACATTTGTAAATTTTTTAAAATTGAAACTAAATGGAAGTTGTTATAGATGAATGGAAGTTATTATGCAATTTAAACACGTTTCACTTGTTTATTGGTTAGAAATTAAGATCATGGGACTTAGCTTCAAATGGAACCTCTGTGTAAATTCCCGTATTATATATAGTGTAGATAATTGACTATATATATTTTCTTACAAAAATATAGTAGCTCAAAACTATATATTGTATCAAAATGTGTTTATCATCATAATAACTTAATGATCAACACCATGTACCACATTAGTGACATTACAGTTATGGATCCTACATATAACCCCACCCTAGATTCTTAGTCCTAGCTTTGTCCATGAACATAAAAACTCTCTACAAATATATTCTGAAGCATTAATATATGTTTAATTGTCAAGTCTTAATTTCCTAATTCATGAAATAACATATCTTTTTAATTTTTTTTCTATTTTATTTTATATTATGTACCTAAATGTTTTTTATGTGGTGAGTTTGAGAAAGTTAGATGGACCCCAAAATATTAATAAGACCGAGTTGGGTAATTACTTGAAATAAACAAGATTAGTACATTTATCTGTAAACTACTATATGCTCACCCATCATATCATATTAATTCATTATTGAATACGATTGTCCTATCGCAGATGTATGTGCATGCTCATCATGAATAATCCATTACATATAACATACATACACTTCCTCTATGCATATTGAAACAACGAATTAAGGAAAAACATGTGCATGTTCACATGTATATGGATGAATGCATGTGCTTTGCAGATTTGCAGTTGCGATTTAGGTTGAGGTTGGTAAAAGACCAGACTTCAAATGGAATATAAATGTTAGGATGGAGGGCTAGCTTATGCATTTTGTAAATTATCGATGAGAATTATAACTAGTGAATACTGAAACTGAAGATATTACATTTGATACGTACACAAATTCTTAAATAACAATTAAACACGAAAGGCTTTAGGTTACTAAATAGCACATACAAAAAAAACGTTGAACTTGAGCGCCGTTTAAGTAACATACATCATAGCGCGTTGTCTTAAGAAAATCTCTAGTAAGTGTCATCGTCTAACTAAAATAAAAATACCAAATTGCCGATGGCTCAATAGCCTAGTGGCATCCGGCCCAACCTTTCATGTAAGAGGTCATGGGTTCGAACCTTGTTGGAGACATATTTGTCTCATATTATACTCTAACTTTCTATTAGTTAGCAATTTCTGTATTCATGTTTGTAATATCATTGTAATCACAATTCATCGCTAATTATAAAAAAAAAAAAAAAAAATACCAAACCAAGCCCCTCTCCATTATCTAAGTGGATGAGTTCTAATAAATTTCTAGCAAGAATTGAACTTGAGATCTTCTAATAAAATTTAAAGTTCGGATTAAGTATATACCATTGGGCTATTAAATCATTAATTGTGCATTGATATTTCTTAAACAAAATTTCAAATAATACTATCCCTTCTAGAAGAGTAATAATAAAAATGACAATTGAAGTTTTAACCCCAAAAATAGGTAAATCAACTTGTTGAAGCAAGTAAGAAACACATGGAATGATGATATGTTGGTAAAATAATGGGAGTATCAAGAATTATTGAATTGAGTAATGTCGATTGTCTATGCTTCTTTAAAATCGTAGAGACGTGGCAATATTAGTTAGTTGGTGAGAGGTATTTAGGTGATAGGTGGGACCATTAATTAATTTTAATCTGTTCACACTTTGAAAATGATATCTTCATTCATGAATTCAACACAGTCACATAGTACTATATCCCCATCTTGTAATGTTGTTATTGGTAGCCATCAATGCTCCACCCAATCTCAGCTTCATTTGATTAAATTACAGTATTACAATACTAAATTTTACTGCAGTAATTAACTTACACTCCATCCATTTCTTTTTAATAGTCGTTTAGGGTTTATGTCGTATTTTGATCACAAATTACATATTATTCATTGATTTAAAAAATATAAAATCGGTATCGTTGAATTAATTCTTAAAATTATTTTATAATATTACTTTTTTGTAATTTACTATAATGGATATATTCTCACAAAGAGTTTAAGAAACAAAATTGCTCATTTTTATGTATTAAAGAAAAAGGAGATGGGGATTTTTTTTTTTTTTCTGTAAATTAGCGATGAGATGAGTTTCGAACCCAGGACCTTCTGGTCACTAGCATGAGCCTTTTTCCACTAGCCTTTTAATTATATAAAATATTTTAAATGTGTTCTCTATTTCTTGGAGTAATATCACGAGTACATAATCTTTTGATGTTTAAATGTGAAATAAAACCTTCAAGGACACCCAAAAGAAAACTAACACTTCATAAGGCAATTTGAAGATTAACACATAGTTCAAGAGTAAACGGACCAAAAAGTTAAAAACAATGTACACTAAAAAAAAAAAAAAAGGTTCTTGCCTTATCGGCTGTCTCAGACTTCAGAGAAGAAGGCAATCTCAAAATTAATACATAGTCCGAGAGCAAAAAGACCAAAATGTTAAAACTAATGTACAGACAGTAAAAAAAAGATTCTCGCCTTGTCGGCTGTGGCCTGTGGCCTGTGGCACAATTAAGAGTAGACATGGCCAACGAACTGGGTCTGGCGGACGTTCCGCGCACCTGGCCCCTTTCAGCCAACGAACTGGCCCCTCTCCATTTAGGAATGGGTTGAACAGGAGTCTTGATTAAAGCCCTCGGCTTGGGTCCGGTTCTGATTCGAGGCCCCCTAAGGCCTGAGAGTTAATCGAATAGCCTAATGAAAAAGGCTTTCGTCAGTGACCAGAAGATCCTGGATTCGACACACGTCTCATCGCTAATTTACTAAAAAAAAAAAAATCTTGTAGTGACATGGTATATACATACATCACCCTCTATCAAAGATAATTTTTGGCCTCCTCTCATTTCATACCAAAAGCTACAACTAAATCTTGTTTTGCTATCTTATACTCCCTCCAATCCGAAACAAATGTATTTCTAGACATTTCACACATATTGAGAAACAATCATTACATTCACACTTTCCATATATACCCTATAAAGCAATCATTAATAATCCAATTATCATTTAACTATATGATGCAATCATTACTTTTTTTGAGTTATTCAATGTAAATAGGGATTTTAAAGGAAAAAATGGTATATTGTACATTGGTTTATGTAACAAGACATTTTCTTTGGATATTGTTAAAATGTCTAGAAAGACATTTATTTTGAATTGGAGGGAGTAACATACACCATTGAAATTACATGTTACAATGGGCTCATCATCATCATCAAGAACATTACAACATAATCTATTAAAATTGGTCAACAAAATAGGGGTACCAATTTGAAATGAAAGTAGTAAATATTACTATTTTCGTCCCTAAATGATCGATATATTTTGACTTTTGTAGTCAAACTTCAAAAACTTTTATCAACAATTCTTATTAAATGAATAGAAATAATATAGTCATGTGAGATCTTGTTAGATTCTGTCTCAATATATATTTTTGAAATATCAACTTTTTATAATTTTTCAGCTTGTAGAATAAGAGATATTTACGTTTCAAATCGTGTTTTGTTGACCATGAAAATCAAAAGGAGGGAGTATTCTATTATACTTGCATTGTCTTATAAGGAGAAAAATAAAGTACCCATGACTTCCATAAGTTTGGGTTGATCAAGATACATTCAATCCTCAAAACTTTCAAATCATAAACATAATAATATAGTAACATTTCTTTGACAACATCCTACTCAAGATTATCGAGAACAAATTCCAATTGGAGTATCACACAAGAAGTTATTCTAAAGATTATCATGAAGATCTATTGTGAATGGATCAAACTATCTCGAAGCTATGTTTTATATTGTCAACTATTTCTCGCACAGGATTGTAAGTTTCCTATCATTGATAAAAAATTTCATGTAAAATTTGAAAAAGGAAGCGGATAGATAGAGGATGAGAGTGTGAATATAACGACAATTAGTATGTAATATGAGACTAATTAAATTGAACAACTATTGAACCAAGACTTTCTAACCAACATGCAATTAATTCATAACCAACATACAGTTAATTCATGACATAAAACAAAACAAAAACATACAGTTAATTCATGAGTGCCCAAACTTGAAGTCTGATTTTGTAGGTTTAGGCCGAAGTGACCCCAAAACCGCTTTCGGGATCAAGAAATTATATAAACATTTTTTTTCCTAAAGTCAATGACTTTCAGTTTGAATAGTTTGATTGTCCATCACCCTCATGCAAAATTACCGATATTTCAAAAAATTGACCAACAATTTGCTTCGATTTTGTACAAAGACCACAACTTGTGAACCTAAAGTTAGGCTTCACTCCACCAGATCTTGCGCCTGCGCCTTATGCAATAAGTCGGTTCTAATTAATGAAATCAGTTTCCAAATTTAATGGTCTTTATTAACTGTAACACTCAGCATCAAGTTTTCGCCTTGTAATTCTTTTTAATTTAGGTCTACTTATTAGATCGTTCTACTACTTTTTTTTTGTTAATTAGCGATGAAAGATCGTTCTACTACTTAAGTCATCTTTTTACTAAATTTTCCTACCCCTTCGTTATATCCAAATACTCGTATATACATATGTGATGCGTAAATTTGGAATACAAACAAGAAACTCGATGTAAAAAATCATCCGAAAATAAACTAGTCCTACTCTTTATGTTATTTCAATCTATATTCTTTACCGAGTAGACTCGAGCAACAAACAAAGTGTTTTGAGCCATCGGTTAATGCTTTTTCAACTAGACATAACACATTTAGACACCTTTCTTCAAGGTATGAAAGTCAACAATCAACTACGTAGAGTCATAATCAAGATATTGCCAACTTCCTTTTACTTATAATCGACGAAACTAAACTACACTTTTTTATTGATTAAAATCAAACAACTTCTTACCTCATTTCAATCTCCCATAAACTATAATTTCCTTTCATCAATTCAACCGCATCCCACATTGCCATGAGCTTCACCACCCCAAATCTACGTCGTTCGCTCATATATTCATCGTTGATCACATTCTTCCTCTTCCTCTGCCTCCTAGCTTCGATCAACGTCATAATCCACTTCGACAACTTCTACAAATTCAAGCAATGTGCCTTCACACAAACACTCCAGAACAACTCAACCCAAGAAAACATTTTCCTGGAAAACTCGTTATCTGATTCGAATTCATCGGATATTCGAATACTAATTGGAATCTTGACTCTGCCTGACCACTACCACAAAAGGCACTTCTTGAGACTCATTTACGGCACTCAATCTCCTTCTGGTGCAAAAATCGACATAAAGTTCGTGTTCTGCAATCTCACCAAGGAAGATCAGAAGATATTAGTCTCTTTAGAGATTATGAGATATGATGATATCATCATATTAGACTGCAAAGAGAACATGGACAAAGGCAAGACATATACTTACTTCTCAAGCTTGCCAGATATATTCAACACCTCAGATTCTTCCACTCCTCCATATCATTATGTGATGAAAGTTGATGATGATTCATATTTCAGGCTTGATAATTTGGTTCAAACATTAATTCCTCTGCCTAGAGAAGATTTGTACTATGGGTACGTAATACCTTGCCCAAGCATGGACCCTTTTGTCCACTACATGTCAGGGATGGGATATTTGGTTTCCTGGGATATTGCAGAGTGGATTAGGAAATCTGAGATACCCAAAAGTAATCAAATCGGACCGGAGGATAAGCTTTTCGGAGTGTGGTTGCGCGATGGCAGGAGAGGCAAGAATCGGTACAATGCTAAGTGGTCTATGTACAATTTGCCAGAGCCGCCTACTCAATGTACACATGAACTCTGGCCGGATACCGTTGCAGTTCACCAGTTGAAAAACCAGGACAAATGGATTCGAACATTGAACTATTTCAATGTCACCAAGGCTTTGAAGCCTTCTAAGTTCTACCATATACCTTAGGTGCTCTGTTACATGATTTTTGGAAGGGTTGTATTTGTATGAGCAAATCTAACATTTTTTTGTACTATTTTCGACTATTGTCATTATAAAGATTCGAACAGGAGTTTCATCTTCCAAGTAGTACTCATGACCAGTATAACAGTCCTACTTGAGTAGTCGTTCGTTAATCTTACATCTTGCTGCATAAGTTATCACACTGGAATAACTGATAGAAACTGTCCCATTTTATTGATAACAATGCATAAGTACAACACCCCTCCATCTAACATTGATAACGTTTATAGTCGAGGTATACCCAGTGCCCTCTTGATAAGTAGGGGACTAGCAGTTGTGGCCTTGTGGGTTCCCTGTTACAAAAGATAATGCTAATAGTACATCGATTAGGCAATACTATAACGGTTTGATACTAAGTAGAAGAGGCAAATGTACGGATCTCTTCTTGATTTTCAAACACAGGCATCACTTTTTCTTCCAGGGTCACCATTGCTTCAATTCCATCTCCTTCAAGATTGTCCACCAGGAAGAAAACATTATCAACATATACACTTCCCAAAATTGTCCAAATAGGTTGTCCGAATCCAAAGTCGATCTCATATAAAGGGAACCCACAAAAGCTACTACAAAGGTAGACATCTTTTTCAAGTCTAGCTGCCATCTTTTCATCATTCTCAAGAACTGGTTTTGTGAGATCATTCTTTGTAGTTCCATTATAATATTTCTTCATTGTTTCTTGAACTTCCAACTTTCCCTTCTTTATCTCCTTGATTAATCTTGATAAATTCAGTTGCCCCTCATCTTCAACTACTAAATCCATGTAAGTGTAGAAATTCCCCATAACCTCTGGCGCAAGTTGTGGAGTTGTCATTCGTCGCAGATTAGCCACCTACAACGTTAAAATCAAGATTCCAAATTGTAAGTATTCGACACAGTTTTATGTTGCCTAGTGGGCACTTGATACTCAGTATCTAGACACGACACTTGGGTTCGAGAGACTACTAGTCACCACTCACGTGCAACAAGTTTGAAGGCTTGATCAACAATGTAGTCCCCTGCAGTGGGTTGCTTGCTTTAGCAGCTGCAACCACGGCGCATTTGAAGAGAAGTGCAGTCACAAGTTCGACTCGGGTGATATACCGAGGTCTAGATTCGGGTGATGAAGAAAGTGGATCATCATCTTCTGCAGCTATAAGGGCCCTGAGTTGAGCCAATGACTTACCATTGAATTTGAATCTTTTGCAAACTACTGCTCCATGACGCTGTCCAGTGTATGATGGTGAAGCTCTACCATTAATAGGGGGAATTAGAGAAGCTCCTATAAATTGTGGAGATGGCCTTTCATGATCAACTGCACAGTGCCAACTTTTCTTATAGATTGAAAAGACAAATATTCTTCAAAGAAAAAAATTCGATGCTTAAATTGACAAGATGACAATTGGATTCAACTAACAAGATGATACTATTAGGAAGTCATTTCAAAGTTTTCAATGGTTACTGATAAAATATTTACCTGGTTGAGCACCATCTGTAAGAAGAATGGCAGCATTAATAGCTGCCCAATCAGTCAAGAATTTAGTCAACGAGCAGCCATCAGCAACCCTATGTGAAATCCTAAAGCTCAAAGCTTTTCCTCCGCATTCAAAACGTGTAAGCTGAACATACAGCAAATACTCTTCTGGGCATGAGTTTCCCCAAGCAATATTGTTAGAAAACACAAAATCTTGAAGCCTAACATTAGTTTCCTCAATAAATTCCAACATGGGACAATTTATTACAACCTCTGAAAATGGAACACCCTTATCATCACATTCGACTGAAGATCCATCTGGTAATAACGTTCCAGCAAAAGGGCAGTAGGAGGTCAAGAGTTGTGATAAAGATTTTTCAAGAATTTGAGGAAAAACAGGATGATTTGGAAGATCTTTTTTGGTGTAAAATAGGGCAATTGGTATGTAAGATGCGATTGTTAGTTGATCAAGAAGAGAAACATTGTAGGTTTTGTGATGAGAGGGTGTGGGGATGGAGGGTTTGATGATTTTAGTGGAAACTTGTTGAATCATCCATTTAGTATCCATTGTTGTGTTGCTTCTACCTAATTAATGGTGCAATGATGTTTGTCCCCCCCCCCCCAAAAAACAAATATCTACCGCACGAAAAGTTGTGGCGGCAAATTGGGATTCTCATCATGTACTCGTGTCATATAACCATATAGGTGCAGTTTTGACACGTAAATCAAATTGGGAAAAGCTGGTGTTTGCACGACAGCTCGTTAACCCATTTAGGCTTTAACCTTATGTTCTAAAACAAATGAAAAAGATGGAGGACGAAATCATCATTCTAACGACCTTATCTGGAGTATACGAAAAATTAAACTACTCGATGTACTTTAGTTGCTCAATAGACTAGGGTAGGGCTGTAAACGGATCGAATTATACCGAACGTAGCTACGTTTGAGTTCGGTCCACAAAGGGTCGAACCGGACCGAACTATTTGTGAATCGCACCCAACCTTATGTTCGGCTCGGTCAACAATATGCGTACCGGATCGAACTATTTGCGAACTGTGCAAACATGTTCGGTTTGGTTGAAAAAAATCTTTGATGCGATTGCATTTTTGGGCAAATGAAACGAGATAACTCATGAATGAGTAGGAAATCAAGGGATATGAAGTGGAAGTGATTTTTATGATTTAATTTAGGTTAGACCAACTAATGGACTATGTCTATAAAGTATATAGAATATATTGGATCAATGGTGTATTGGAGTCTAATATGTTAACAGGTCGGCTCGAACTATTTCGTACTGTTCGGTCCGATCGGTCGAACATCCATTTTTAACGTTTGCGTATACGTTTGAATATGCGCACCGAGTATAGCCGGACCCAGCAATTCAATTTTGGTGATGCAAATTAAAAAAAGAAATGTGTCGTAACATAATATAACATTTGAAAAAAATCTATTAGATGGCTCCATTTTCAAATTATTTTTTTGTTTTTGTTTTTTGGTTCGGATAAATATTTATCAATATCATGTTATATATATGAAATCAAATAACTTAAGTTTTGTTTAATAAAGTTCTAAAATATAATATTATACAAGTAAAATAATGGTACACTAAAATGAACTAATAACTATCTTAATAGTGCATCATCTAAAAATAGGTAAAACAAATATGTGGAAATAAAATTCATGTTTATGCAATATATGTAATTATTGGACATTAACATTTATACAAGATATGTAACTATTGGACAACTAGAAGAGGGTAATTTCTTGTTTATATATAGACCATATTTATCTAATTCTATATTATTATATTACAAATAAGTATAACTAAAACTTGTAACTTCAATGTAAAATGATTAAATAATATAAAATAAAATGAATGACTGCCATGGAGAATAGAACACAAGACCTCACACAAATTTCACTGATCCATCTAACATTGATAACGTTTATAGTCGAGGTATACCCAGTGACCTCTTGATAAGTAGGGGACTAGCAGTTGTGGCCTTGTGGGTTCCCTGTTACAAAAGATAATGCTTATAGTACATCGATTAGGCAATACTATAACGGTTTGATACGGGCGCCTATATTTCCAAAGGCATAAATTTCCAAGGCACGAGATTCTGCCCATTTTACCCTTTTCGAGCGGATGAAAGTATCACAAGAAATATAAACTCACGTGTGAAAGTATCACAAGGAATATAAATTCACGTGTGAAAGTATCACAAGAAATATAAACTCACGTGTGAAAGTATCACTAGGAATATAAACTCACGTGTGAAAGTATCGCAAAAAATATAAACTCACTTGTGGAAGTATCACAAGAAATATAAACTCACGTGTGAAAGTATCCAATAAATATAAACTTATGATGATTTCACACGTTCATATTTAAACTCATATTAGTTAAGGTTGAACCAAACGTATGAAATCATCATTAGAATTGCATTTCAATGGTCATTCGACAAGTTCGTTTCAATCTTGAATTAATATCATTTGAATCTATATTAAAGAAAATTATTTTTATAAATTATTTTTGATATAATCTCATATTTTCTTAATCATTTTGATATATTCTTGAAAAAAATACTTAAGTTTTTACTTTGGTTGAAAACACTACATAACTAACCAACAGGTAAAGCACGAGTGAATACAAGAAGTACCAAAGTTAGTACAAATTGATAAGTTTGATTAAATGTTATAATTTTTTTTATTTTTAATTGTTTTAATAACAACGTTATATCATTTTGGACAATGTCTTGGCTTAAAATATATTAAAAACATTTTCTATAAATTAGTTATGAGATCAAAAGGATATTAATTGGTCAATTTTACTAATCAAACGTGTGAAATTGTCATAGATTTCTATTTTACATTTACAAACATGTCATTCCGTATTCACATGAATTGCATTCCAATGATGATTCCACACATTTGTTTCAATTTTCAATTAATATTACTTGAATCTTTATTAAAAAAAATTATTTTTATATGTTATTGTTGATATAACTCATATTTTCTTAATTATTTTAATATATAACTTTTAAAAAAAAATACGGAGTACTAAAGTTTTTACTTTGGTTGAAAACCCTACATAACTAACGAACACGTAAAGCACGAGTTGATACAAGAAGTATCAAATTTAGTACTAATTGATAAGTTTGATTAAAAGTTATATTTTTTTTATTTTTAAATTTTTTAATAACAACGTGATATCATTTTGGATCATCTCGTACCTTAAAATATATTAAAATATTTTTAATAAATTAGTTATGAGATCAAAATGATATTAATTGGTCAAATTTACTAAACAAACGTGCGGAATCATCATCAGTTTAAAATTTGAACGTGTGTAATCATCATAACGTTTTATGTCTCATGATACTTCCATCCATAAGGATAAAACGGGCAGAATCTATCATAAGAAATATAAACTCATGTGTGAAAGTATCACAAGAAATATAAAGTCATGTATCAAAGTATCACAAGAAATATAAACTCATGTTGATTTCACACGTTCAGATACTCATATTTGTTAAGGTTGAAACAAACGTGTGAAATCATCACTAGAATTGCATTCCAATGATGATTACACACGTTCATTTCAACTTCAATTAATATCATTTGAATCTTTATCAAACAAATTTATTTTTATATAATATTTTATTTGTATAATCTCATATTTTTATAATTATTTTGATATATTCTTGAAAAAAAATACTAAAGTTTTTATTTTGGTTGAAAACATTACATAACTAACGAACACGTAAAGCATGAGTTAATACAAGAAGTATCAAACTTTGTACTAATTGATAAGTTTGATTAAATCTTATAATGTTTTGATTTTTAAATTTTTCTAATAACAATGTTATATCATTTTGGATCATCTCGTGGCTTGAAATATATTAAAAACATTTTTATAAATTAGTTATGATATCAAAAGGATATTAATTGGTCAAATTTACTAATCAAATGTGTGAAATTGTCATAGCTTTCTATCTTAAATCTACAAACATGTCATTCCGTATTCACTAGAATTGCATTCTCATGATGATTCCACATGTTCCTTTCAATCTTCAATTAATATAATTGAATCTTTATTAAACAAAATTATTTTTATATATTATTTTGATAAATTCTCATATTTTATTAACCATTTTGATATATATTTTTGAAAAAAATACTAAAGTTTTTTACTTTGGTTGAAAACACTACATAACTAACGAGCACGTAAAGCACGAGTGAAAACGAGAAGTATCAAACTTAGTACAAATTGATAAGTTTGATTAAATTTTATAATTCTTTTATTTTTAATTTTTTTTAATAACAACGTTATATCATTTTGGATCATCTCATGGCTTCAAAAAAAAATTGAAAACATTTTTTATAAATTAGTTATGAAATCAAAAGGATATTAATTGGTAAAATTACTAATCAAACGTGTGATATTGTCATAGTTGTCGATCTTAAATCTGAAAATATATCATTCCGTATTCACTAGAATTGTATTCTCATGATGATTCCACACGTTCGTTTCAATCTTCATTAACATTACTTGAATATTTATTAAACAAAATTATTTTTATATTTTATTTTATATATTCTCATATTTTCTTAACCATTTTGATATATATTCTTTTAAGAAAAATATTAAAACTTATTACTTTGTTTAAGAAAATATGAGAATATTTTCAAAAATAATATATAAAAATAATTTTGTTTAATAAAGATTCAAATATTAGTTGAAGATTGAGATGAACGTGTGGAATCATCATGAGAATGCAATTACAGTGATGATTTCACATGTTTGGTTCAACTTAAACTAATATGAATTTAAATCTGAATATGTGGAATCATCACAAGTTTCCATTTTTCATGATACCTTCATCCGTAGAAAAAGGGTAAAATGGGCAAAATCTCATGCCTTGGAAATAAATGCCTTGAAAATAGGTTTTGCCGTTTGATACTAATGGTTTTAGAAGATAAACCTTATTTAAATAATATTTGTCAATTTTCCACTCTACAATGGTTTTGTTTATAAAAATTCAACACCCTACCCTACCACTTTTAATTTATATTTCTTATTTACTTTTAACAATTTATTTTTACAATTAGATAGTAATAACAATAATCATTTAATTAAATAAAAGTAATTAACACTTAAATAATTTAATTTTTTTTTTATATTTTTAGAAGATAAACCTTATTTAAATAATATTTGTTATATTTTTTAATCTCATATTATGAAATTAAAGTTGTTATACTTGCAATGAAATAAACATGAGAAATGACAATATTAATTATTAAAACAAAGAAACATAAGCAAAGCAAGGGGTAGAACGAACGAAATTGAAATAAGCACACAACACAACAGACTCGACTAACTGAACATACAGCAACACTTAAAATACACATGAAAACTTAAAGTTAATCTCTAATCACGAAACATTCCGAACTTTGCCCAAATGTGCTCGATTAAATCAGCTTGCAATTGGTGATGTATGCTTGCATCACGCATTGTGGATCTAGCACGCACATGATTTGCAAATGAAGGTAGTACCTCGGTCGAGAATGGTGGCGGTGTACTAGACCCACTTGCCTCAGATTGATCATAGTCAGTCCAATGCTGAGCATATGTATCTCGTTCATCCTCGACAATCATATTATGTAATTGCATTCAATCATTAACAAGATAAGAGTATATAAGGAAATCTGGGCATCCAATACAAGGCCACCACGTAGCCTATAGATTGAAGTAATATATCGCTAACATCATCAATGGATTGCTGATGTCATACTCATTTTTCGGTCCAATAAATTTTTGCCACGTGTCCGCTTTGTCTCCTCCGGAATCATTTTTCAACCGTTGTAAATATTCAACACAAATGTTTTATGTTTTTTTAATTTTAAATTCCTAAATAAAATTTGTAAATACAATTAAATAAAATAAATTAAGTTTATCAAACAAAAATCTATTGAAATATTAAAAACAAGAGTGTATGGGAGGATAATATAATAATTAATTTTTTTTATCTAAATTAAATGAATTAAATAAAAAGTAATTTAAAGAATCATTATTAAACAAATAATTTGCTAATTTTGGTTACAATATCCATATCGTGTATTTTGGAAACTAAATACTCTATTTATTTTCTTATTTTTGGGTGAGTGGGGGACAAGGCCATGTGACATTCTTCACTTTTTAGCAGATTTCAACGGTTGAAGAGTTTCAACAACCATTTAATCCATTTGGCTTCAACAATTTTTAACACACTTCATTGCAAGCTTTCAACAGTTGATAATGTTGTTTCAACATGCCCATTGTAAATAGCCTAAGACTATCCACAATGGGGTGTTGAAAAAAAAAATTCAACTGT
Source organism: Echium plantagineum (assembly GCA_003412495.2). Taxonomy (NCBI): domain Eukaryota; kingdom Viridiplantae; phylum Streptophyta; class Magnoliopsida; order Boraginales; family Boraginaceae; genus Echium; species Echium plantagineum. The sequence goes on from CM016564.1 coordinate 32,263,619, forward strand.
TGAAAGCATACAATGGGGTGTTGAATTGGGTGTTGAATTTTTAGGGTGTTAAATTTATTCAACATGTTGAAGAAAAGAAAGTGGAGCCCATTAGTCACATCACCATGTAATAATGTTGAAAATGTATGGAGAATATGGATGTGTGGTGTATTGTTATTGGTTGTTGTATTTTTTAAAAGAGTGTTGAATATTTATTAAACAAAACCATTGTAGAGTATAAAATTTAAATGGGTGTTGAATTATTATGTGGAAGAAAGAGAAGATGATGTGGAGTGTTGAAAATTGAAAAAGAGGGTGTTCAATACTCCAACCATTGTACATAGCCTAAGTAGAAGAGGCAAATGTACGGATCTCTTCTTGATTTTCAAACACAGGCATCACTTTTTCTTCCAGGGTCACCATTGCTTCAATTCCATCTCCTTCAAGATTGTCCACCAGGAAGAAAACATTATCAACATATACACTTCCCAAAATTGTCCAAATAGGTTGTCCGAATCCAAAGTCGATCTCATATAAAGGGAACCCACAAAAGCTACTACAAAGGTAGACATCTTTTTCAAGTCTAGCTGCCATCTTTTCATCATTCTCAAGAACTGGTTTTGTGAGATCATTCTTTGTAGTTCCATTATAATATTTCTTCATTGTTTCTTGAACTTCCAACTTTCCCTTCTTTATCTCCTTGATTAATCTTGATAAATTCAGTTGCCCCTCATCTTCAACTACTAAATCCATGTAAGTGTAGAAATTCCCCATAACCTCTGGCGCAAGTTGTGGAGTTGTCATTCGTCGCAGATTAGCCACCTACAACGTTAAAATCAAGATTCCAAATTGTAAGTATTCGACACAGTTTTATGTTGCCTAGTGGGCACTTGATACTCAGTATCTAGACACGACACTTGGGTTCGAGAGACTACTAGTCACCACTCACGTGCAACAAGTTTGAAGGCTTGATCAACAATGTAGTCCCCTGCAGTGGGTTGCTTGCTTTAGCAGCTGCAACCACGGCGCATTTGAAGAGAAGTGCAGTCACAAGTTCGACTCGGGTGATATACCGAGGTCTAGATTCGGGTGATGAAGAAAGTGGATCATCATCTTCTGCAGCTATAAGGGCCCTGAGTTGAGCCAATGACTTACCATTGAATTTGAATCTTTTGCAAACTACTGCTCCATGACGCTGTCCAGTGTATGATGGTGAAGCTCTACCATTAATAGGGGGAATTAGAGAAGCTCCTATAAATTGTGGAGATGGCCTTTCATGATCAACTGCACAGTGCCAACTTTTCTTATAGATTGAAAAGACAAATATTCTTCAAAGAAAAAAATTCGATGCTTAAATTGACAAGATGACAATTGGATTCAACTAACAAGATGATACTATTAGGAAGTCATTTCAAAGTTTTCAATGGTTACTGATAAAATATTTACCTGGTTGAGCACCATCTGTAAGAAGAATGGCAGCATTAATAGCTGCCCAATCAGTAAAGAATTTAGTCAACGAGCAGCCATCAGCAACCCTATGTGAAATCCTAAAGCTCAAAGCTTTTCCTCCGCATTCAAAATGTGTAAGCTGAACATACAGCAAATACTCTTCTGGGCATGAGTTTCCCCAAGCAAAATTGTTAGAAAACACAAAATCTTGAAGCCTAACATTAGTTTCCTCAATAAATTCCAACATGGGACAATTTATTACAACCTCTGAAAATGGAACACCCTTATCATCACATTCGACTGAAGATCCATCTGGTAATAACGTTCCAGCAAAAGGGTAGTAGGAGGTCAAGAGTTGTGATAAAGATTTTTCAAGAATTTGAGGAAAAACAGGATGATTTGGAAGATCTTTTTTGGTGTAAAATAGGGCAATGGGTATGTAAGATGCGATTGTTAGTTGATCAAGAAGAGAAACATTGTAGGTTTTGTGATGAGAGGGTGTGGGGATGGAGGGTTTCATAATTTTAGTGGAAACTTGTTGAATCATCCATTTAGTATCCATTGTTGTGTTGCATCTACCTAATTAATCTACAATTTTATTTTATTGAATTATATATGGATTGAATCGCGTTTGAATCTCACGCATTTCCTCTATAGATAAAATCGCGCGTGAATGGTTTTTTGTCCTAACATTATACTCCTGTAGCAATGAAGGTCGTCCCTTTGTGCTTTGAGAAGCCGAAAATGAGGGTGATATTGACATGGGCCACAAAACGTGTTTCACGGCATTAAATGCCCCTGTCACTAGTGGTGCAAATGTGCAATGATGTTTGTTGTTATTCTGCGATTAAATTCACCCCCCCCCCCCCCACCCCCAAACACAAATATCTAGCGCACGAAAAGTTGGGGTGGGAATTGGGATTCTCATCATGTAGTCGTGTCATATAACTATAACTTCAACTATTTTGCTTTAATATAATTATCAAAAAAAAAACTATATAGGTGCAGTTTTGACACGTTAATCAAATTGGGAAAAGCTGGTGTTTGCACGACAGCTCGTTAACCCATTTAGGCTTTTAACGTTAAGGTTGTGTCTGGTATAATGGAATGGAATGATGTAGGAATGGAATAGATAAATTAATGGAATAGACAAAAAAAATGAATGAATTAATGAATTTTATTACTCCCTCCATCCCAATTTGTTTGTCCACTTTTTATTTTAGGAGTCAAATTTTAAAAATTTTGACCATGAATTTCTATTAACCTATAAGAAATAATATAGTCATATGAGATGTTAGGTTCGTTTCAATGTATATTTTTGAAATATCAAATTTTTATAATTTTTGCGCGTGTAGAATTCGAGATATTTGCGTTTTAAATTGTGTCTCGACGACCGTGAAAGTCAAAACAACCCAAACAAAATGGTTAGGAGGGAGTACTTTGTTTGGTATGTGAGTAGTAATGTGATTGCCCCCAATTTTTCTAATTTGATTACCTAATCTACACTATATATAATTGGGGAAGGGGGGAATTAGTTATTTTGTAATGAAGCCTCATGATCTATTAATTCCTTGATTGTAGGAATAGTTATAAATACAAATTACTTTAAAATGATTTTTATATAAATTAGTTTAAATATAAATTTAAATATATACATTATTAATGATTATTTTTTCACAATTATTAATTTTTTATTTAATAATTATTATTATAATGCACAAGCATCGATTGTGCCCAAAATACTAGTAAGAAGTAATCATCCATTACCCCCAATTTGGGCGGAATGGTTATTACCTCAAATGAGGTAATTCAATTAACTAAGGAATGCAATCAAAATTCATTGTTATCTACCAAACTAAGTAATACAAACCAATTTAATTCCATTCTTTTTTATCTCATTCCATTCCCGCGTACCAAGCACAACCTCAGTTCTAAAACAAATGAAAAAAATGAAGGATGAAATGGTCATATTAATGACCTTATGTGGAGTATACGAAAAATTAAAGGCTTTTTTTCATATAGGCACCTGAACTAAGGAAATCATTTCAAATAAGCATTTGTACTCTCCAACCTTTCAAATAAGCGCCTGAACGCGATTTTTGGCACCTGAACGCGATTTTTGGCACCTGAGCTTTTGTTTTTCACATTTTCTGAATTTCTCAGATTTTTACATTAAAAAAAATCCTTAACACAGGGGCAAGTTAGTATTATTGAAAATATGAGTTTTTGAAGAAAAAATTAAAGAGAAGTTCATGTGCCATTTCGAAAAAAAACATTTTAGCGCCAAAGTTAAAGAAAAAGTTCATGTGCCATACGAAATATATTTCCTTTTTATTTATAACTACCATTTTTAGCAAACTAAGAACATTATAGATTCGATATTCGCCAATATATTCGATTAATTACTTTTATTAGGTCGATATTTGATATTCGGTTCAATACTCGCATTTTGAAATTTAACATTCGTATTGAAAACTCACGCTTTTGTTCATATAGAATACTAATATAAAAAATCACCCTCCCCCCAATACCTGCTTCATCGTAAAAATCAAACCAAACAAAGTTGACAAAATCTAACAAAAAATCATGAGATTTGTTCAAAACACAAAGTTAACCTCCTTCAATTTGCAAACTCGTGGACTTATCATCATTAAATGAAAATCAAACTCATAAAAGCTCCAAAAAACAAGAAACAAACATAATCATCAAATGAAAAACTAACCTCACAAAAGCTCCCAAAAAAAAAAGAAACAATTCCTCATTTAAAAATCAAATCTTTTCTGAAAAACCCATCAATTAAATCTCAAGAATCAGCTCAATCTTTGCTAAAAACAATTGCCCAAATTTCAAGATTGTCCAAAAGAGAGAAAAGGAGAAAAAAAATTGAATATTTGGATGAAAAAGTGAGTCCTTGGGTGAAAAAGTGATTTTTTGGGTGAAAATATTGGATTTTTTAGCAAGTGTTGATGATTTGGATGAAAGTGAGGTTAAAAATGGAGAGGATGAATGTGGAGTTGAGAGATTATGGACGGGGTTAAAAAGAAGAAGAAATCTTGAATGTGGGTTTGGAGAAGATGAAGTTAAATTATTAGGTTGAGTCAGAGTTAGATTATAGTGAGCTTGAGTTAAATATAAATATTAGTTGACTATTTTACCCTTATAAAAAAATTAAATACTGAAAAAGTGTGAAAATGTCAAAATATGAAAGTTCGGGTGCTAAAAATCGAGTTCAGGTGCCTATTTGAAAGGTTGGAGAGTACAGGTGCTTATTTGAAATGATTTCCTTAGTTCAGGTGCCTATATGAAAAAAAGCCAAAATTAAATTACTGGATATACTTTCGTTGCTCAATAGATTAGAGCTTGACTTTTTACAGCTTTAAAACAAAGTTTGATACGTAAATGAGTCAAACCCATGTTATATGAAGATGTGAGACAATGAGTACTTAACACTCTAACTCTTTACTAGTTGAGTTATGCCTCAAAGATTTAACCTTATATTCTTGATTGATTTAAATTGTACGAATCGTAGTGTTTGATCAAACTTGATAATAGGATTGATTTAAGGCTAATGACAATAACAATCATCTATGTTTGCTAAATGTTTTCAGTCACTCACTTGTGTTTTAAAAGGATGCATTCCATCACCTATGTTCCAAAAGTTTTCAGTCTATCACCCATTCCGTTAACAAAATGTTAAGCATGTCATGCGACTTACATGTGACTTTTTTGGGGGGCATTTTAGTAATTTTATACGCTACTAATATTTTCTATCCATTCCATCACCTCACCTATGTTTGCTAAATGGTTCCAGTCAACCACTTGTGTTTTAAAGCATTTCATTCTATTACTTATGTTTCAAAATGAATCTCACTTATTCACGAAATATAACTATATACACTAAATATAATTATATATATCAAAAACATGTTTATATATATGAATCTATATTAAGGATAATTATATTTATATATATGATATGTATTATATATATACATATAATTATATAAAATAACTATAAATATATATATAAAAAACGATCTCACACTTGGGGAAACATTAAGTTACATAGTGTTTATGTTATTTTATTTCTAAGTTTGAAATCCGGTCCGACTTATATTCTTTTATTTATATAGATATATTTACTTACTACATACATAATATATATCATATATATTTAATATTTGTCATATATATTTAATATTGGGTTTTTGGCCGGGCATCACCTACTTTTTACCTATGTCACCAGTTGATCACTCACTTTTCAAAGTGTCCTCGTTGATCACTCACTTTTTAGAAAGTGTCTATTTTGGTCAGTCGGCCACTTTTCCGGGTGGTTAATTGTCGGTCAACTCACGTCGCACCCATGTGTGCCTTTAGTAAGGTTATTTTAGTCTTTTCAAGTTGAATTTGACCCAAAATTTTCAATTAATTAGGTATTTGGCCCTAATTTTATGGTTAATTATAAACCAATGGCTGAAAATACGATGGTAAAGTCAAATGATCAATGACCAAAATTGACCTAACAAATCCAATGGCTCAAATGCAATGATCAATTATGAACTGGGCATCCGTCAATTATGAAGTGATTCCTAAATGATTTAATAAGGGGTCCCACGCTCAAATGATCAATGGTCAAAATTGGCATAACTAATCCAATGGTCGGTGATAAAGTCAAATGATCAACGGCTAAGATTGGCCTAACTAATCCAATGACCCAAAAAGCAAAAGTCAATTATGAAGTGGGGCATACGTCAATTATGAAGTGAGGTCTAAGTCATTTAATAACTTGTCCACATTTAAATGATCATTGACCAAAATTGGTTCAACTAATCCAATGAGTCAGAACACAATGGTGAAGTCGAATGATCAATGGTCAAGATTGGTCTAACTAATCCAATAGCTCAAACGTGATAGTTAATTATGAAATGGGGCATATATCAATTATGAAGTGAAGTCTAAGTCATTTAAAAATTGGTTCCATATCATTAATAATTAGTTCTATGAAGACATAAAAAATTTGTGAAGAAAATTCCATGATTGTTTATATACTGAAGTAATGTTAGTAGTCCCGTCTATGCTAGTGTTGAAATGTGACAATGGATGGTCTGAGGTTCTCGGTTGTGAGGACGGACATAAAGAAAAGATGAAAAGTTAATTTACTCCGTACTTGGTATGAGTTCTTGAAATATCTATTACGTAGCATTGACATTTGGTTTCTTCGAATTTTGTGTTTCTTTTTTTGAAGTTAGTAGGTAACAAACAGAGTAATAGTAATAAATACTTCCTCCATCTCTAAAAAATTATCACATTTTAATTTTTAGTGATCAACAAAACACGATTTAAAATATAAATATCTATTATTCTACATGTGAAAAAATTATAAAAAGTTAATATTTCAAAAATATATATTGAGACGAATCTAACAAGTACCCACAAGACTATATTATTTCTTATTATTTTGTGAGAATTCATGATCAAATTTTATAATGTTTAACTAATAAAAGTCAAAATATGACAATGTTTTAGAGACGAAGGAAGTATATGCATACGTAACATTCAATTGCAAAAAATGGAAATGTAAAGAAAATAATGAACCAGAGGTATGGGGAAGTTTTCCTGTATTTCCTTAACTCAGACTTCGTAAGATTTGACGAAGAATAGTTTAGGTGTCGATCAATCATGAATTTTGTAATTATTTAATTTAGTCTTCTTTCACGGAGCTTACTCGATTCAAAAAAAATATGTCCAATATTAATACAACATATGATAGGTATGTCAGAGGCGGATTTACCTTTTTCGGAGTGGTGGTTCAAATTATGTATTGAACTTTTTTTTTCAGTCTAAAAATACTGATAGTTATATATTTCATTTTTTTGATATCGAGTCCGACCATATTGGTCAAATAAGATAATTTTTCCGACGAAATTACTATTTCCGGCCACCAAATTACACTGATTGGCTGAGGCATTTTTCACCAATTTAGAAGGAAAACAAACACCTCAAAATTGTCATACTTCCTCCGATGTTTTAGTTGTCGTTCTAGCTATTTTCATGTCAATATAAAAACAATCACATATTACACATATGTATTTAGTTAGCGAATAATTAATCAATAATTACATTCATAAACGGGCTATATTCGTCCTGGCAGAGGGCTAAGGCAGGGGGATCCCCTGTCTCCATATTTGTTTATAATCTGCACTGAGGGGCTCATTGCTCTTCTTAGAGAAGCATGCTCAAATGGGGAACTCAAGGGTATGAGATTCCCGGGGGTTGAGCCCATAACACATTTGATGTTTGCGGACGATACTTTATTGGTAGGTGTGGCGTCGCTTCAGGAAGCAGCTTGTTTCAAGTCTATTCTAGGAACTTACGAGCGGTGGTCGGGACAGTTGGTCAGTCCACACAAGTCCACCATTTTATTTAGCCCCAACGTTCCTAGCGAGACTAGGAGGGACATCTCGGAAATGTTGGGAATCCCCGAAGTGGCCTCGCATGGCAAATACCTAGGACTCCCTACCTCAGTGGGTTCCTCCAAAAAGGAGGCTTTCACCTATGTCCTTAACAAGGTGAAAGCTAAGGTAGAAAATTGGAAGTCCCGGTTACTATCTACAGGGGGTAAGGAGGTTTTCATTAGATCAGTATTACAATCGATCCCCGTTTTTACAATGAGTTGTTTTCTCCTACCTAAACAGCTTTGTAACGGGATTAATTCTATACTAGCTAAATATTGGTGGGGATCAGACCAAGACAATAAAGATAAAATACATTGGATATCGTGGACAACACTTTGTAAGAGTAAAAAAGAGGGTGGCTTGGGTTTCCGAGACATGGAGAGCTTCAATAAGTCGTTGTTGTGCAAGCAGGCTTGGCGCTTGATCGAAGACCCCACCTCTTTGCTGGCCAGGGTTTACAAGGCCCGTTATTTCCCTCAGTCTAATTTTTGGAATGCATCATTGGGAAATAAGCCAAGTTATACCTGGCGAAGTATCCTGTCCGTCAGAGACCTCGTAAACAAGGGAACGAAATGGGAATTAGCAAACGGGGCAAGCATAAACGTTTGGAATCAACAATGGGTCAACCACACAAGTACAAACAAGCTCATTACACCGTTAAATGAGGAATTCAAAGACCTCACGGTTGCCGATCTTATAGATCCGGAAATTGGTATATGGAAAGTTCAGATGGTCAATTCCTTATTTTATCCCATTGATGCTGAATCGATATTACAGATTCCTCTCAGGAGGCTACACACACAAGACACACCAGTATGGAAATGGGATAAAAAAGGTAAGTTTACAGTAAAGGCAGCATACAAGTATATCAGGGACGAGCATATTCAAAGACAATCAGAGGCATCAAGCAGCAATAACACAGATCAGATGTTTAGTCAGCTGTGGGATCTCAGATTACCGACAAAGATCAAGCATTTTTTATACAAGGCATGCTTAAATAAATTACCCACTAAACATAACTTGGCTCGGAAAGGAATTGATCTAAGCTTAAATTGTGTATTCTGTAAGGACAAGAGCGAGTCAAATATTCATTTATTCCAAGATTGTAACTACAGCAGGGAGGTCAGGCAACATCTCAACATTTCAGATCGGGGTCAAATATACAATGAATTCGCTGAAATGTTTCAAGATCTAAAGGAAAAATTACCTCCGGATCGATTTGAGCTTTGGGGCATATGCATGTGGGAAGTGTGGCATCAACGCAACCAGATGGTGTGGGAGAACACTTGTCGGTCCCCACAACAGGTGGTCCATTTCGGATATTACTTCCAGCAAGCAGAGGCTCAAGCTCCGGAGCTTCTCCGAGATCTCCGACCACCCAAACTTAACTGATTATCGGAGCTCCAGCTTCTGGGAGGGGAAAAGTCTCTGATCTTCACGGAGATTTGTCGTCCTCGACTTCTCCGGCGAGTCTCAGAAGAAGGCGGTGATAGTTTCGTAGTGGTGGAAGGAGTGAGGTTATCGAAGGAGTTCAGGAGGGAGAGCAGCGGAGGGGTTGTAAGGAAGAGGAAGAGTTCAGAGAAGTTTCAGGAGATTAAAATAGAGGAGGCAATTGAGTAATGAGGGTTTAATGAAGTGGGGTTCCTTTTATATCACTTCATTAGGTCTTATAATGGGCTTCTGTAATATTGGGGCGTGAATGGGGTTGGGCCGATAAGTGAAGTGTTTGAAACTCGAATTGTATGTAACCATTATCACTGTATTCTTCTCGCTCGTTTTTGAGCTTTTTAATATATCGCTAATTACCAAAAAAAAAAAAAAATAATTACATTCATATATTGGTATTTATACTTATTGCAGTTTGAATAATTTAAATATAGACTTAAAAGGAAATATAAAATATTGTTTCGAAAATATAAAACGCCAACTAAAAAACAAATGAGTATAAGCTATATAATTTTTTTTTTTTATAAAACTCAAGGTGGACTACCTTGAACAAAGCAGCATCCGCCACTGGGCATGTAAAAGAGGAATTAATATAGATTCCATACCTTATACCTTAAGACCTTTTTATAGAGTAAAGATGGTGGTTTCCGTTACATGGTGAGCAATGTGGAAATTAAAAAAAAAAAGTTATGTCTTCTCTTCTTATCATGTGAGTAGCTTAGTTATTTCAAGTTATTCTTTTTGAGAGCTCATATCTCTTTTAATATTTATCCTTTATGGACCTCTCAAAAGAGGGAAACATCCATGTTTTTGTACATAATCGAGCAGTGGATTGCCTGCAGGAGATGGAGAATGTGCACCGTCCTTTGGTTTAGTTTAACTCGTCAGACAATGTTTATTGGAATCGCTAGACAATAACCAATCAATACCTGTTAGGAACGCTGTCTTGTTAGACTATGAGTATAAGACTCTCCAGATCATACGTCAGTCCCTAATCAATAACTTTCAAGAATATCATTTTTTTCGAACCTGTCAGATCGTTGTGTATAAAACTCGCTAAAAAATTCCTAATTCATTCATCGAAAACTATCGAGACCGTCATTTTCGAATATGTTTGATTTTGTTCAAAAGTTCACTTCAGCTTGAAGTGGAATAAAGTAATTTTGTTTTTGTTTTTTTTTCCTTCAATGAGCTAGTCCCACTTTTCATATCATGCATGTACCAAGGCACACTATATATTTGCATATTCACATCACTTTGTTTTGTGCAAAACTACTAAGTTTGAAAACCTTCATTGAAGTTTGAGGATAGTTTCGAACTCGATCAACTAAGGTACTCCATTTTTTATTCTCTCTATGTCTCTAAGCACTAGCTACCATGTTTGTTATCTTGATCTTTTTGTTGAGAGTTAATTGCACTTCCGAATAAAATAAGGTGCGTTGGAAGATGGTTTTAAATTTACTATGGAGTATTTTCATTAACCAAGTTCTCTACAAAATATTAAAGGAGGTCATTGTGTTGTATTGGTCAAGTGTCAACACGTTGCATTTCTTTCTTTAAACCAAATTAATTAAACATATTGTTGTACAAATATAAAACTAATATCCATAAATTATTATTGAGAACTATTTTCTATATTGTAATTAATTAGTTATCACTAATCATGATTAAACACACACAAAATAAAAATAAAAAGTCTTATATTTTGAATCGAAGGAGTACTTACTGCTCTTTCTGTATTACATAAACGCAGAAAGTTATGGTTCTCCTAAGATTTGTTCTACTAAAATTTCTCTAAAGGACTACTATGCAATTTATACAAAACTTGGGAATCAACTTGGGTAATTAATACATTAATAGAAATCTTAAGAGAAAAATTCTTACGAAACCATAACCGATTGCTACATAAAGTACTATAACAAACTCTAGTACCTTTTGCATGAACATATACTACTTCCTCCGTTTTTTTCTAGCATTTTGTGCATAGATTAAGAAAAGTAAAGTGTAATAACAAAGTAAATTGAAAATGTAAAAAAACAATCAATTGAAAATATATAATTAGTTAGTAGTTGATAGGTTGATAGTAAAAAGTACATTGAAAATGTAAATTGTCAATTAATTATATTAAAAAGATAAATATTTAGAAACAAAAAAATTAAAGCTACAAATACAAAACGAAAATAGTATTAATTATAATTGAAACCATATGACAAGTTTTTCTTTTTAGAGTTCATGATTGTAACAATTGCATATTATTTACAAATATTACTAGTTTCATCCTATCTTCTTTATACTATTTCCAATTAATTATATATATATATATATATATATATATATATTGTAAATTAGCGATGAGGTGAAATTCGAACCTAGGACCTTCTGGTCATTAGCGAGAGCCTTTTCCATTAGGCTATTTGATTACTCTAATTGATTACCTATATTTTAAGAGATTTAGATCAATCAACACTCACACAATTAAGTATGTCATGTGAGGACCATCTAACTTTCTTTAAAACATCTTGGTCTTTTCACTTAATCAAAATCTAATAATGCTCAAAATCAATGAATCCTAGGCTGTGCTTAATTTAGTAAAAAAAGACTAAGAATCCTTACTATTATAATGCCAAATTAGTGTTACACATTTTTATAGAAAAAACGGGAAAATTAAAATACTTTTTCCGTATTTTATATGACGTTCTAATCATTTTTCACATAAATTTAATAAAAAAAAGTATAAGTAATTAAAAAATATATTGAGAATGTTAAATGTCAATTGACTGTCATTATATTATTGATTAGTTGATAATTTCAACAAAAAAGGTAAGAAAAAGAACATTGAAATTTTAAAACATCAACTAAAAAACGAAAGCCAAAAATCTAAACCATTATATTAAAGAAAAAAAAACAGAGGCACTGAGGCAGTATCTTATTGCATCCACAACAGGAAACAGAGGATGTGGAAGCTTAATGTTGCTCAAGGTGATGGACCCTATTTGTATAGCACCAACAACTTTGTGGGCAGACAAATATGGGAATATGATCCGAATGGTGGAACCCTGGAAGAGAGACAAGCCGTCGAGGTTGCTCGTCAACATTATCGTTCAAATCGAGCTAACAATGGCATCCATCCATGTGGTGATTTGTTCATGAGAATGCAGGTCCAGTGCTTTCATTTCTCAGCTTGTTTCGGCATTGCTTAATAAATCATCTAATTACTGTCGCGGCACAGAGTATTGGTTTGCTTGACGCGTTATCTATCTATCTATCTATCTATCTATCTATCTATCGACAGCTTAAAAATGAAAGCGGATTGGAGTTATTAAGTCTAGCACCAATAAGGCTATGCGAAGATGAAGAAGTGAGTTATGAAGCGATCACAACTGCAGTGAAAAAAGCTGTTAGACTAAACCGAGCTATTCAAGCTAGTGATGGACATTGGCCTGCTGAAAATGCTGGTGTAATGTTCTTCACCCCTCCATTGGTATGTTTTCATCCAAACTATATCCGACCTCTTTATCTTTAGACATTAAAAGTAATAATTTTAATTATACCAATAATGTAACTAATATTTCCCATATATTGATTGATATAAATATAAGAAAAAACTTTTGTATCAGATTATAGCATTGTATATCAGTGGAGCAATGAATACTGTCCTCACAAAAGAACACAAGCATGAGATGATTCGTTACTTGTACAACCATCAGGTAGGTTACACGACTTTGATGACAAACATCACTTATTGATGACAAATTCGATCATACATGTTTCAAAAAAATTCGTTCGATCACACATGTTTGAAAAAGTAGCACACTCGTACTTCCGTTATATTGATAGTTAAATTTGACGTTTTTCACCAACTATCAAGGATAAAAAGAAATTGCCCAAAATTTATTTTTAGGTAATTTTTCGATCTTAACAAAAATATCAGGACAAATATTTATATATAATTAAAGAAACTTAGCAAAAGTAAAATATGTCAAACTTAATGGACGAGCGAAATATTTTTTGAAACATGTGTGATCGAAATGTTGAACATCCTGAATCATGTATAGTCGAATGTGTCATTAATCCATAAGTAATTATTGGAACTAATGAATGGAAGCTTACAGAATGACGATGGCGGATGGGGATTCTATGTTGAGGGACAAAGTACGATGATTGGATCAGCTTTAAGTTACATTGCGTTACGTTTACTTGGGGAAGGGCCTGATGATGGAAACGGCGCCGTAGTAAGAGCTCGAAACTGGATCCTGGAGCATGGTGGTGCAACAGGAATTCCGTCTTGGGGTAAAACTTACCTTTCTGTAAGTACATACCCATTTCTTTGGATTTTTATTTCCATCGTCATTATTTTTAAGGTTGTACGCTCAAACCACTCAAATCAATTCAAACTTTAGGTAATGATTTTACTTTTAAAATATTTATGATCTTGGAGTCAATCGAATATCCTAGTAGATAGGCTTTTGCTAGTCATCAGATGGTCGTGGTTCGAAACTTAGTTCATCGTTAATTAAAAATTCATATATTATACATGATTGTACAGGTACTAGGAGTGTACGAGTGGGATGGATGCAACCCAATGCCACCAGAATTTTGGCTTTTCCCATCATTTTTTCCTTATCATCCAGGTTAGGAGATGTCAACTTGAAATCACAACTATTTTGCTATTTTTCTCACTCATTTTAAACTCAAATGTGGAATTCAGCAAAGATGTGGTGCTATTGTCGAACAACATACATGCCGATGTCATACCTGTATGGGAGGAAATATCATGGCCCCATCACTCATCTTGTATTATCATTGAGGAATGAAATCTACATAAAGAAATACGATCAAATTGATTGGAATAAAGCTCGTCATAACTGCTGTAAAGTAAGGAGACATGTAAATATTTCATTGATATTAAATTTACTCTTTCCATCTTACTTTTATTTGTTCTTGCAATTTTTATGTGACTTTTAAGTTTTTGGTTAATACTAGCTTTTGTAAGAAGTGAAAATCAAATTTATAAATATATTTTATTTTTGGAAATTTATAATTAGATATTAGATGTATTGGAATGATAAAAATTTTATATATCATGTTTCTCAAGATAATATGTTAAATAATTTTTCTAAAATATTTTTATTATGTAATATAAAAAATATTAAGAAGACTTAGATGATGTAGAAAAGAAAAAATCTAACGCGTTATGGAACATTAAAAAGATAATGTAACAATAATAAATGCATGCAGGAGGACTTGTACTATCCTCACACATTTGTTCAAGATCTGCTTTGGGACACACTTCACTATGTTGCTGAACCAATAATTAAAGTCTGGCCATTTAACAAAATTAGAGAAAAGGCTTTGGAAAAGACTATTAAATACATGCGCTATGGGGCCGAAGAATCTAGATATATCACGATTGGATGTGTTGAAAAGGTTATTAAATACGAGTATATATTATTACCATATGCCCTATTCTAATTCTAAATTTATGATTAAATTTGATAAATTTAAGAATATTTTGACATACATTTTGATTTCCTTAGAGTTTGCAAATGATGTGTTGGTGGGCAAATGATCCAAACTGTGAAGAATACAGATATCACCTTGCTAGGATTCCAGACTATTTATGGCTTGCTGAAGATGGAATGAAAATGCAGGTATACATAAAAATAATCATTTATATAATATTTTTATTCAAATATTTGAGTTTTGAATTCATTAATTTCGAGTTTATTCTTTCTATCTTTATATTTAATGAAAATAAGCAATTGTTTACTCCCGTCATTTCTTTTTACTTTTATATTTAGTCTTAATCTTTTATTTTAAAACACGTGTCTTTTTAGTATATAAAGATGTTTGTACTTTTACATTTTTAATATACTTTCGAATTTGATAGAGTTTTGGTAGTCAACTGTGGGATTGCGCTTTTGCAACTCAAGCAATTATAGCAAGTGGGATGGTGGAGGAATATGGCGAGTGCCTTAGAAAAGCACACTATTTCATAAAAGAATCACAAGTTAAACAAAATCCTAGAGGGGATTATACAAGTATGTATCGTCACTTTACCAAAGGATCATGGACTTTCTCGGATCAGGATCATGGATGGTCTGTTTCTGACTGTACTGCCGAAGCACTCAAGGTACTTTTATCATTTTATCATATTATTGATTTAGGTTATTATAGTTTTTATCTTTGAATACTCTTTTTAATAATACTATTTTTCTTAGTGTTTGTTGTTAATGTCACAAATTCCGTCAAGTATTGCTGGCGAAAATGCTCCAACTGAGCGTCTATATGATGCTATCAATTGCCTCCTACATGTACAAGTAAGATGAATCAAAATATGTTTAATTGTTAGTTTTAATGATGTCAATATTTAATGAGGTAATTGTCAAAATAGTATTACTAACTGGGTCATTATGTACTTTAGTCTTGTAAGTGGCATTGATATGCAAATGCTCTTTGTAAGTGTAAAGTGTTGTTAGCGAGCCGTTCGGAGCCGATTTCAACGAATTGATTTGTGAGTGGACCGGTTGGATAACAAGCCTATAAGTATGTAGCATGTGCGAAAATGACCCCTAAATTAAGTAGTGTTATGTTAATTGTTAACGGTTAGAATTTACTTTTGGGGCATTTTTATAATTTTGATATTTTTGAGACAAATAATAATATTTTGAATCTTATATCATCTTCCAACCTTCCTCTCCTCTCCTTGCTGAAACTATCTCAAATACTACACTTTAAATAGGGGGATTGAATTTATATTTAATACCTCAAAATATTCTTTAAATTAATAATTCTAACTCGAAAGTAGACTTAAGTTTACTTTTCATGTCAACAACTAATACTGTCAATTTAGAAACCTTTCCGCCTATAGTTAAAATACCATTTGCGCATCGTTGTCATTTTCTAGACCAAAATACAATAGTGACCCACTTATTATGACCATTTCGCCAAAACACCTCACACCTAATCAATTCTAAATTTTCTAATAAAAATATTAGTTATGTATGTTAATATTTGTATTGTAACTCTTCCTACTCATGAAGAGTCCAAAAAGTGGGGGATTTGGTATTTGGGAGCCTCCAATTCCGCAAACTTATTGGCAGGTAATTAAACACTAAATAAATTAAAGTTCCTACGTTTGTTCACTACATGTAAACTTTTGACCTTTCACCTACATTTTAATGATCGTACGAACCTTATACCATTTTCTTCTCCAGGTGTTGAACCCCTCGGAATTTTTTGCAGACATTGTTATTGAAAAGGAGTAAGACATTATTTCTTTGATGGAATTTCATGTTTTTGAAAAACATGAACAAATAACATACTCCCTTAGTTCCTCCACTGTTAATGATATCAGACAATATTTTGTAATGTAGACATGTCGAAGTCACTGCATCTATAATACAAGCTCTAGCGTTGTTCAGACGTTTGCATCCATTGCATCGCGAGAAAGAAATACAAGTTTCTATCGCGAAAGCAACACAGTATTTGGAAGAAGAACAGTGGGTTGATGGTTCATGGTAATCTATCACATCACAATTTAGAACGACAATCTAAACACAATTACTCAAGTAATATATAGACACAAAACGTACGAGTTTAAAATCGATATATATATAGGTATGGATATTGGGGAATCTGCTTCATGTACGGCACAATGTTTGGGCTAAGAGGCCTTGCTGCAGTTGGGAAAACGTACGAGAATAGTGAAACTATACGGAAGGCTGTTCACTTCTATTTGTCTACCCAAAATGAGGAGGGAGGCTGGGGAGAAAGCCTTCAATCCTGCCCAACCATGGTACTTACAATTAACCTCTATGTTTTAAATCGTTTGTAACAAACTCAATCAACCAAAAAAGTGTTACTAAATAAAATGGAACTCACATTACAATCAAAAGATCATCTACTCTGTCGCCTTAGTCACCATTACGACCTCTTATCTATTACAGCCTATTAGTATCATCTCTATTTCAGTTTAACTATCCGTATTAATTTTTAAAACAGAAATACACACCACTTGAGGGAAATCGGACAAATTTAGTCCAAACATCATGGGCAATGCTAGGTCTGATGTATGGTGGACAGGTTAGTATAGTAACTAATTTTTCATATACTCCATCACTCCTTTCTTTATGAGAATCATTTAATTTCTGTACACAAAAGTTTAAACTCATCTCACACAACTTGATTTGATCTCCAGTTTCTATTTTCCTATTTGGTAACATGAAACTATAAAAAGAAAATTTTATTTTAGGCAAAAGGATCTTAAATTAAAGGACAAAAAAAGTACTATATATAAGAGATTTCCCTTATATATCCCGTCCTTAAGATAAATGTTAAAGATGAAAATAAACACTTAACATTTATTGTATTAATCTTACTAGTCACGGGTATAGAGTCGATGCCTGTTCCCTTTGATATTTTGTTTAGTTAATATTTGTTTATTCAAAAAAATAATGGATATGATAAATTTCTTCAATAATTAATGTTAAACAAATAATAAATGGAAGTAGTTAAATTAATTTAATTGATATTTTCTATAAAGAGTTTTAAAAAATATACAAACTAATTTCTTCAATAATTAACGTGTTTTCAATATATAACCTAATTTCGATGTACTACGTAGTACCAATTGAGTACTTGTTAAAAAATACGAGTAATTTTAATTTCTTAAATATTTAGGACAATCAACATCTTCAATTTATCAAGAACATTATGTATTTCATTAATTTTGTTTCCATTTGATGTTGAGGCGGTGAGAGATCCAACTCCTCTACATAGAGCAGCGAAACTTTTAATCAATGCCCAAATGGATGATGGAGATTTTCCCCAACAGGTAAGCTCCACAAAATTGGGATCTATACGAAATTTCATCATAGATATTTCAGAATATTCACCAGTACGATTTTACATGTTATAAAGTGACCTTTTAAAACATATATAAATGTCTCAAATTATGTATTGACAACAGTTAAATTTGACTGTTTTTACAAATCAACACGAGTAAAACACGTGTGATCGAAAATGACATTTAGAATATCTATGATTGAACGTTCCATTACTAACAAAAATAATCCATTAAGATTAATATTTTTATTGAGGAAGAAATATAGTCATGATGCCATATATGATTGACTATCTAACGAAAAGAACAAAAATGTGGACAGGAAATAACTGGAGTTGTTATGAGGAATTGCATGTTACATTATGGAGGACACAGGAGCATATTTCCATTGTGGGCACTTTCTGAGTATAGAACACGTGTCTGGTACTCAACAGCTCATTGAAAAATGTCTAGATATGGTGAAGATGGTTTACAAGATCAAAAGTAAACAACTTTATTTGCGACCAATAAGGGATGTCAGAATGAAGCTTGTCTTAAAATAAATACTTATTTACTACAGAGTATCACTAATGAAACATTTAATAATTACTCGTAATAGATAAGTGTTCTCACAAAATGAGGAAAAGGATTCTGTAATAGCTTCCTCAATAAATAATTATTATCTGCATAAATGCCCAATACAATAAGCATCGAATAATAATTAAGTGCTATATTTCACGTCATCTCTCGCAAAAAGAAGTTAGTCATCCTTCATACTGACCAATCCGGCGCCATGATTTATTATATTTTGCGACCACGAGGCTTTTTTTTTTATAGATTTAACTCATGGTCTCTATTTGTAATGTATATTGGTTCAACAAATCTCGAACTAACAAAATATGTAATCAGTAAATCACGCTATCCTGATAAATTAAGTGAGAAGATAATTGCTTGACAATATATTTATGATGCCGAAATCATAATTTTTCGTATACGTTATCTTTACATGTCTACATACGGAGTATACTCTTCGTTAGTACTCCATAATGAATATGAAAGTTTCGGTTCCCAAACTCCATAAAAATTAATTAGCTAATAAAAACTCCAATGCAATTATGTTAAGAATTGAATAGACAGCAACGAATATACAAATGTCCAGTAGACCAAGCTTTGGTGATCCATTTGACTTTCCTGTTTGTAAAAATTACTCTCTCAGACAAAGAAAATCACAAAGAATGTAAAAACAAATGTGAGATGGATAAAGATTCACCACCTTTCTTCTCGCCAACAACCTTAGCTTTCATTCGATTTATATCATTACTCATAGTTTATTTTTACAAGTATAGTATAGAGATTATACAAATTTAAGAGAAATAATGATGATTGGAGAGTCGTGGTGTAAGAAGGACGGTGGAAAAATTGGGAGATTTTTAGAATACCAACTAGTATTGGTTGTTTTTCAAATTTAAAAGATTTTACAATTAGTTCCTCTAATTCGATATCATGTAATTCTGATTTATGTATTAGCCATGAAGACTATAAACAAGTTTTCCTTACTTCATATCATGATTTATCAAAAAAGAAATGAGATATTGGAATAGACATAAATATTATTATATTCGACATACGAATATTCTGTAACATACTATATATGTAATATGTAGAATGAATAAACAAAATATACTCTAGATGATGTACAATATTGTGTCCCCATGCCAACATTCTCATGTTATTTGTGTCGATATCTTTTGATTAAATTGTTTTTTAGTCTGATAAAAACTATGGTTTTACCTTGGTGGCCGAGGAAGAAAGCAAAATCGAAGCAGAGGAAGGAGAGGTGGAAGAAGTAGTAGTAGCCGAAGCCGATAGTCCAACGTTGTACGCCATGGACATATCAGGTTGAAACAATCCATAATTCCTCTCAGAGGTTGGTCCTGGTTTCATGTCCTCGTTGAACAAAGCAAACAAATATATATCCAATCTCAAATTGGGCCTCAAAGGTGTCCCTTCACTTTGAAGTTGTCTTCTCAATAAATTCCTGTTGTATATTGCTGCATTTTGTATTGTTGCTCCAATTTCAGTAGGGTCACCTTTCGATGGCCAACCGGTTTCGGATACCTTAACTTCTAAGTTACCAAATCCCATTCTTGCCATTGCAAAAGTCACAGCATCCACTTGAGCATACAACATGTTGTCATAGTGCAACTTGGTGTATGGATCAACCATTCCTTGGTTTCTATTGAATAATACATAGTCCAATGAGATCTTATTCGGGTTGTCTTTGTACGCGAAGTAAGGGTATGCATTAATCCAGAATGGGGCCTTTGTACTTGCCAAAAACTGTAAAACTTGCGGCATTATCACATTCAGCTCTGCTTTGAAACTTCCAGCTGAAGGGGGGTATGATTCTTGAAGAACGGCTAATGAACACGGGGTGGAGACGTGGATGTATTGATCGAGGCCTAAATTTACCAGGGCGGAGTGGATACTCACCATGGCAGGCACTAGATTATTGGTAAGTGTCATGTCATCTCCAGTGTAGACCTCGTTGCCTACCGCGATTCCTGTGATTTTCGTTGCTGGAAAATATGGCCTAATGTGGCTACTTACCCATTGGATGGCTGCTTCTGGATCCATCAATGTAGCTAACATCTCATTCTCTACAGTGACTATAAGTTCAACATTTGTATTGGCAAATGCTCTCAAAATTTGTGGGTTGGTATCATAAATTCTTGTTTTTGTTATCCTCATTGATCGAAGAAGCTCAAGCACCTTATCAGGGGGTGGTAAATTGTTGGCTACTTGACCATAATTGATCCCAAATGATTCAGCCTCTCTTACATATCCTAACCCTGAAATTTCAAGAATACTTAGTTATTGAATACTTTCACAGTTTGCAAATGGAGGTCAATTAGAATGTATGGTAATTAGGAGGTTCAACAATATATATGGTGCTACTATGTGACCTAAATTTTTTTATGAGAACTTAGGTTCAACGTAATTGTCTATTAATTAGCTAGCATGATATTGTTGTGCCTATACTTTCGTTACTAAATTATAAAAGGAAATACATGGTAATAAAAGATAATATATTACCTGAATATAAAAGAGAATAACCAAGAAAAAAATGAAAAATTGTGAGACTTTTAATAGAAAGAGAATACATAATATTGCGAGATGAAAAGGGGGGAAGTAGAAGTATATGGTGAGTCCAACTATACATAAATAGATGGGGGGAAAGAAAAAAGGTTTATTATTAAATGTATATTTAAGGTTATTTTATTGTTAAACGTGGAATTCTTTGCTTTACTTGTTTGATTATTTGATTATTTTGCAACTAGGCCATAGGTTACCTTGGCTTCTTAAGAAGGGTTTGTGTCTTTACCCCTTCAATACATATTCAGTTATTCAAGAGTAGTTACGTTACTTGGCTAATCATTTTATAGTCTAATTTTGTTATAGTTAAAAAAATGTTCGATTTTGGTATAAAACAAAAAAAAAATTGTTCAAATTGATTTGAGAAATAATTGCCGATTTGGTCTCAAATAATGGGACGAAATTTCATTTTGGTCTCACATAGTCACAGACTCACAGTGCTACATATTAGTCTCCAGAAGTGGCAAAGTATTGCGAGATTGTCCCCAAAAGTGACAAGGCTTGATTCGAATAGTTCAAAGTTCGATAAATGCCTGTAAATCGCAAGAAATCGGACGTTCCGATCGAATACGGTCGAACCTAAAGATGAAGTTCGAACTCGATTAAAAGTTCATCGAATCAAACTTCTCAAACCTTATGAGGTTGTTACTATTAACAACCATGCAGTTATCATATTGAGAGCCAGAACATAATGGAGAGAGTAATGGCGTATTTTGAAAGGTCAACTTAATCTTTTTTTTTTTTTTTGGCAAGTATTTTATGCCTTATGACTATAGGCATAGTGAAACAGAAAGGCTAAGAGATAAGTGAAATCGTAAATGGAAAATGCTTCGCCAGTGCCTATCTATTTTGGGGGAGTTAATATGTCGAGTCGAAATCTTCAGTTCTAACTTACATAGGGAAAGAACCATTTCAATATTCGAGTCAATTTAGCATTATCCAAAATCACAAATTATCGGAAATTGGTAAGAGTTTCGAACATTTTTTAACTTGGTTCACCACCACTACATCACCAGTTCACCACCACCACGTCCACTATCACTAGTAGCTCATATAAAATAACTATATGAATACAGTATTGCAAAACAAATTATGTCTAGCGTAGTGAACTAGTGTTGGAATTGAGATGAAACATTGGAATTATGCTGGCAGACACCAATATAATTACTCCATGGTATAGTGTACACTGGAATGAGCCAAAAAGTATGCACTCGAATTAGCCGAATGATTAGCATTGTAAAACTGTAATCAATTGCAACTATCAACAAGCTGGTTCAACTTGAGGCGCTGGTGTGAGAAAATACTGCAGTGAACCATGTTAAGGCATTTAGATCCAGAAATATATCTGTATATATAGCTAGAGAAGTTCACAAGGTTACCTCAAAGGATTTGCCTGATCTCTCAAAATCAAGCATGCTGAGCGCGACTTCACAGCTTTGTGAAACAATAGGATCCGGGTCCTTGGTAAATTCCTCTAGAAGTGCAACAGACTGTTCATCTGCATGAGGTAAAGTTCCCTTTCACAACATAGTTTTCATGCAATGACATGCAGTGGTAAAGAATCACAACGGAAGCAACTTTTGATGGTGGACTCATCACGATATATTGTCTTACATGAAGACTTCCCTCTCAGGAGAGTATTTACACATGATTCACTGTACCAAACGTTTGATGATTCATATATATGCTTTATGATATTTGATGAATATATTGCGATAATTCGTGTTTTCAATATACTTCCCTATTGCATTGGTAAATCCGGTTTAAATTAAAATTGTGTTAATTAAGGTTAAAAAGGTTGTTAATTTTGACCATAAAGCATCAAATGAGGTCATCTTTTAGTAATGAAGGGAGTAGCTTACTACCTCTTAACAGTGACATGCAACTTCACCTGAAAGTACCTCAAGAGATTTGACTCCAGTAAAGGAAAGCAAAAGAAATCTGAGGCAGACAGTCTCAGTAGACAGAATTTATCACGTGTTTAACAAGTTTTTAATGTGTGCACACTTACAATTATAAATTCCTTCCCAGTAGCAATGAGTTAAATATTTATGTCAACGGACTCATTTGAAAAACTCACATCAACCAGGTTAGGACATAAAATGGAGATTTGCAGTACCTGCTATAGAACCAAGGGCCTCGGCTGCTTCATGTCTAACCATGGGATGTTCATGAGCATCCTTGAGTGTCTTAATAAGTGCATCAGTTGCCTTCTTGTTCTGCAACTGGCCCAAGACATAAGCAACCTGGAAAATCGAGCGAATAAGAGTTGAGTATACTTGGATCGTTGAAGCACAGAATGTTCGAAACAAAGCACAATCAAAGGAGTAGACATCATATCATCAATAGGATATATATAGATTTGGAGCAAATTGTAATGGACAGCATTTGACAAGATGCTGATGGACATAAATTTCCACAAACAATGTGCACCAACTTCCATTGTAAACAACGTAGTAATAGATAACAGTAAAACTCGTATCTACTCTGGCTCATCAACATTTCTTCTCCAACCTAGCATCGGTGCCATTTTCATAAGTTTTCAACTAGTAAGATAACTTTTAGATGTATCCAAAATCAATCGAAACTCGAGAGTGACATCTTTCATGCTCAAATTGCAAAATCTGTCATGCTGTGTGCCTCCATATTATACATCCACACAGGCCAAAGGGCCAAAGGCTCAAGTCTAATCGTAATAGATTAGACTAACATCATATGTAATGCCACCAAGTTAGGTTTAACTTAGACAGGGTTTGATGATATCAGCGTTTGTATAACTGAACCGAGGTAGTGTGCATGAGCTTAAAAAACAGATGCTCAGTTGGAAAAGGAATGTATAACAGCACAATGAACATTATACCTCATGGCGTAGAAGAGCACTTTTGGCATTTAAAGACTCGATGATTGCAGAAACAGCATCATCTTTACCGTTATTCCGAAGAGCAAAAAGAGCAGCATAGCGCCCATACATGCCCTTATCTTCATTTAACAGAATTTCCCTGTAAGCAAGTTGGGGTTGGTCAATAGTGGACGAAATTTCCTTGACTAGTGAAAAGTGATTATCAGTAGTGATACAGACCTTAAATGTTCAACAGAAGAACAGGCAGCTGGTGTTGCAGGGTCAACTGATAGAAAAGGTGAACGATCTGTCTGTGCTTCATCCTTACCTCTATATAACTCTTCTATTCGAAAAAGAGCAAGTTCACACGTTTCTCGTACCTCCTGTGCTGGATCTGAAGCCAAACTATTCTTTAAAGGTGGAATGTTGGTTTTTAAACCAATAGCACCTAGAGCTTCTGCTGCCTGGAAATGTAAATGATGCAACTGTAAGTGTCAGCCACTAAATACCACAAAACTAAAACTAGGAGAAGCATGATACCTCATGGCGTATAATCGGATGTAGTGAGAAATCATTCAGGACTGCTTCAAGGGCTGGGATAGCCTCAGCATCTTGCATCTGACCCAAGGCAAACGCAGCCTCATGTGCTAGTAAATTGGATGGGTCTCTTGTAGCTGAAGAGGAATAATTTATGCATTGTTTTCAGTAATCTAATTCAAAGGTGTCTTTAAGAGAGCTAAAAGGTAATCCACAAAACTTCCACTTGTAAGGTAAATATGAAAATTACAACATAAGAATCAATAAACTGTGCTAATTTGTCCAACATAAGGCTACTAAGGGAGCTTTTAAGTGAGCTTTTAAGTGAGCTTGCTCCAAACGAAAAAATTAGTTAAATTCTGTCTATTGTTTGTTGAACAGCCAACTGCAATTAAAGTTAACAGTCAACCACATGACAATGTATATTGATCATGCTTAAACGTATCTAGAATAGTGAAAAAGCATTAAAAAGACGACTCGATCCCAATACATATGCAAAATCAGATTAGCTTGAGCATCTAACCACTTATAAGAGCATTGCGTGGACCAGCGCCATGAAGGTTTCGCAGCGAAAAGAGGGCTCTGAAGCGCTCTGAAATGGGCTGGTTCTGGTCCAACAACCGCTGAGTCAAAAAATCTATCTCGGCAGAGGCTTCAAATGCCATTATGTATAACTGCACATAAATTCCAATAGTAAGTTCCTGCATAAAATAAAACAAAAGGCTATATAATACAAACTTAAGGCTAACCCTATGACAGAAGACTTTCTAAGAGTGGCTAGTAGTGCTAGACGTTCAAAATTTCATCTTGTTACTAATTTCACCTCCAACACATGGGCGGACTTGGGATGTATACTAACCGAATCGATTCGAATTTGTTATTCGTGTTGGTAATCGACATCGTATTTGTTATTCGAACTTCTAGATTAGCACTAGGATTCGGATTGGAATCTAAAAACATATTAGCTTCATATTTGAAGGTGCACTCTAATCAACTATCATCTTCACATATTATAAGCATTGCTCGAAACAATTAATAGAACTAAAGGCTAAGAAGCAACATTGATAAAATTATAGCTCTCTTTATCAGTAGGTGTTAAAATTCAAGCACCAATTTTCAATTTCAGCTAATTACAAGACCAAAACAACAGAAATATATACAACAATTCAAAATTACAAACAATAGTTAATAACAATAAACGAATACTAATAACTCCCAATTGAGAATACTACTGATCTTTTTTTTAAAGACACGAAAATAACAACAATAAGCAACAAAAAGGGTCCTTATCCGAAAATACCATACCAGTACTACTACTACCTTATGAGGATATGAAAAAGGTAAATAGCAAGCCTGTAGATGGGTTGCGTGGAGATGAAGCTCGAGCTTGTTGGCTGTTAATGGATCAAGAGAAAAGAATGTTGGGTTGGAGGTAAAGGGAACTTTATGACAAGTTTCTCCGCCCCGCCTACATGACTACATCCCTTAAACCCCCGCCTCCCAACTAAATTAGTACACTAAAACGTCTATAAATTAATATTTTATAAATTAATAATTTCTTTAAAATAATAAATTTGTCCGATTTCGATTTGGGCTAGTTAAAAAAATTAACGAAATAGATAAAATAATAGCATAATACTTTTTTCTAAATATTACTTTTTTATAATATAAGGTACTACGAAAATTATAAATTAATAATCCTTAGAAATTGAAATAATATAATTACAATTTATTTAAATTATGACTCTATAGTAGTTTATTTTTTCTTAAAATTCAAATCATATTAGAGTTCATCACTAATTTTTCTTATTGCATCCATTAGTTCCGGTATTGTGTTTTCGAATTGTAATAATAAATTTGTGAAGAGTTCTACACGCCAAAAGTGATTCCTTTCGGGTAACAGATTCCGAAGACACGGTATCATCTTCATCTTCAACATTGTTCCCAATGATAGTAATAATATCATTAAACTCTTCATGTCATTAAACTCTGCACATATTTATACAAAAACTCTTCATCTTATGCAAAAACTCTTTAAATTAATAAATTTGATAGGTCCCATAATTTATAAAAGTTTTACTATATTCTCTCCGTTTTAAAATATTTGATTCTAATGTTATACTAATAGTTTTTCATTGCTTGTCATTTTCGTTTGATTGTTAAATTGATGTATTAGTTTTGTATATGTTTTTCTCTAAAGTATTTTCGTTTAGTTTTGTTTTCCTTGTAATCATCCTACATTAGGGATGTTTTCGGTTTGCTGAAGACCGACAAAATCGATCGGACCGAACCGAAATTTAACCGACTTGATTAACAAAAATGATACTGAATCGATACGGTGCGAAAAATTTAAAAGTAATTAAAACCTACCAAAAAATTTCGATTTTAGCATAAACCGAATCAAAACTGATCGAACATAACAGAATATTTATATATATTAATTAAAATATTTATATTTGTGATATTAACTAATTTATGTAGTTAGAAAATCGATAAGATCGTTTCACACAAAAAACATCCAAAAGAATCGTCCCAACCTAAAACATCCCTATCCTACATATCCATTTTTGCTTAGATTTTAACATGTTCATTTCATAGGCAAAGCATTATTTTATTGTACGAATAAAGAAAGTAATTTTAATATTTCTACAAGTGATAGCGCGAGGGTTCACAATTAGAAATGGAAATAAAATATACTCCCTCCGTCATTGAGTGATAGGGTGAATCTATTTCTCACGGTTTCGGAGGCACGACTTAAAACGTAAATCTATATAATTTTATATCCATATAGAAATTACAAAAAATTGATATTTGAAAAATTTATACTTCCTCCGTCCCTAAAAGATTGTCACATTTTGACTTTTGTTAGTCTAATATTATAAAATTTGATCATGAATTCCCACTAAACGATAATAAATAATATAGTCTTGTGGGACCTTGTTAGATTTGTCTCGATATTTATTTTTGAAATATTAACTTTCTATAATTTTTTCGCATGTAAAATAATGAATATTTATGTTTTAAATCGTATTTTATTGACCACCAAAAGTCAAAATGTGACAATCTTTTTAGGGAAAGAGGGAGTACTAAATCTTATATAACAACATCCGGAATGACAATACTATATCAATTCAAAAGATTCCAAAATTTGACATAAACAATCAAAATACCCTATCATTAAGGGATGAATGGAATAGCATATATATTACCATAAAACTAGAAAAGTAATATATTCAAAAAAATCTATCCATATTAAATTTTAAATACAAATTTTTATCAATTATTTTTCTTTGTTACCATTTTAATTGACCTGTATTTTAAGGACATATATTTTAAAAAAACCGAAACAATATTAGTATCACTAATTATTACGTTGACCATAAAATTGTTTATTCTTACAGGATTTGGTAAGAAATATTTATAAAAACGATTAAAAAAAATGGTAACGTACATTCATTTACTAGGGTCAAATAAACTAATGATAATTGATTCTGTAACAGAATCATATTATTACTTTTTGATTACAAATTACGTTTTTTCTAATAACGAAAGTGTGAGAAAACTCCTTATTAAATACTCATGACCAAGCAATTAAAATTGGTCAGCCAGGTTGGGTAAGTTTTCAATTAGTGTTAATGTCTGATTCGAAACCATAATATACCATTGAACACTAAGTAAGCATTATCAACTACTATATAAAGAGCTCGATCTAATGCATCAAGACAATAAACAAGATCCTTACTAGCTCAACCAATAATGGCGACTAAATTTGTGAATGTTTCTCTGGCTTTCTTTTTCTTCCTTGTCCTTCTAACATCAAACGAATGTAAGTGTTTTATTAATAATTATTTTATTTTAAGTACTACTCCCTTCAATCCAAAACAAATGTCTTTCTAGACATTTCACACAAATTAAGAAACAATCATTACATTCACATTTTCTATCTATGCCCCTATAAAATAATCATTAATAATCCAATTATCAATTAACTATATGATGCAATCATTACTTTTTTAGAGTTATTCTATGTAAATAGGGATATTAAAGGAAAAAGTGGTATATTGTACATTGATTTATATAAAAAGACATTTGTTTTGGATATTGTTGCAATGTCTAGAAAGACATTTGTTTTGGATTGGAGGGAGTAATATATATAGCTAAAAAAAATTATCATAGAAAAATACTAGACTAGAATTGTCAATAGTTACATATTTCTCGAGAGTGTACATTTTCGTTCCTGAAATTGGTCGAAAATGTACACATTAGTCCATTTTCCCCCAAAATTGAACATCTCTCTCAAAAGATTATTAAAGTACACAGTTTATGCCAATATCAAAGCCGTTTGTGCAGACCATACATAACTACAAACTGAACATATATATTATCTGAGACCTTTTTAACAATTTTGTTTCGTTTTTATACGAGTTCTATTTTGTTAACTTAGGTAATTTATATGTATATTCAGGTCATGTCTTTGGGGAAATTGTTAAGAGG